>LGRX02035196.1:0-79876 GCA_001247695.2 Cymbomonas tetramitiformis | reverse complement strand
TGCTGAAATATGTGGGTAGCTGTGCGTGTGCTAAAATATGTGCTGGAATAAGTGGGTAGCTGTGCGTGTGCTAAGATATGTGCTAAGATATGTGGGTAGTTGTGCGTGTGCTAAGATATGTGTTAACATATGTGTATACCTATGTGCGTGTGCTATGCTTGTGCTAGAATATATGACTAAGCGTGTGCTTGCTTGTGCTATGCCTGTGCTAGAATATATGTATATATGTGCGTGCGCTAAGCTTGTGCTAGGATATTTGTTAAGATATGTGTGTACCTGTATGTGCGTGTGCTAAGATATGTGTATATCTATGTACGTGTGCTAAGATATGTGCTGGAATATCTTATTATTATGATCTTATTATTATGAAATGTGTGATCTACGACAAAATTATTGTTAGAATCGTCAAGGTCTTCACGAATATGCAAGCTGTCGCTGTGTAGGGTAGGGGGACTTGCATGTGTATTGGAGTCCGGGTGTACTTTGCGACACAGTGTCGATCGGAGGTGGTAATGAAGCCCACGCCTGGTCGCACATATGTTTCCACAAGAAGGGTTAGGACACGGAAAGCGCGGGGGTTGTCGCATGTGGAATATTTAGGAATTATCTCTTCGCTGGACCGGTACTGTTCATGTTTTTTTACTTGGAGGGGACTTCACAAAATACAAAAACCACCTTGAGTGTAACGTGAAGCTTCTGCCCGTGTTGGGATATTCATACGGTGTATCGCGTACTCGGTATTCGTTTCGAAGGGTACTCGGTCGATCGATGTCATAAACCGCTGGTCGCGCGACCGCGACCACGAAAGTTTGGCGTGCACTACCGACTGCGCAGGTCGATCGATGTCATCAATCGCTTGTCGCGCGACCACGAAAGTTTTGCGTTGTGTATTCGAACGTTCGAACATCGATTGAAAAAGACTATGTTGTTTAAACGAAACTCGAAGCGTTTTGAGTACAAGACGTTGACCATAAAACAGAATAAGGGTTTATTTCACGCGCGAAAATATCAAGGATACTTTAAAGTCTTAAAATTTAGAGTGTTAGCATATGGCATCTGTTTCTCATAGACAGCTTCTCATGACGAACACTACAAGTGGTAACAAGAGAGGAAGTAAGGGGAGAGGGGAGACGCAAGATCGGAGCGGGAAAAGACAAGCTCTAAGTAGGAGTGCAGAAGCAACCAATACAGGATACAGCAAGCAATATGCTCGATCAAGCGTAGATAGACGCGCCCCCGTCCAAAGGAACCCTATATATTACACGGGGGTAGCTACTCGAGGTGTCAGGTCGATACAAGATGAAAAGGCTCGAGAGGCACCAGCTGATGAGGAAGATGGATGCCACACTGTGGATGGAGAGGGTGGTGAGGAGATGCATGGAGGAGGTGAGGACGAGGAGGAAAATGTAGAAGATGCACATTACATGGAGGAGGAACAGGGTGGGGGTGGGATTGGCAACAATGCTGACGGTGGTGGTGAAGGTGAAGACGGTGGTGGTGAAGGTGAAGAACCAACTCCGTACTGTAACTGGACTGAACAAGAAGTATTGTGGTATAAGCATCAGCAGATGCTTTTACAAAAGAAGGTACAAGCAGCACAGGTAAATATGGACAAAAGCTACAGTCGGGTCACACAGTTAAAGAAAAATAAAATATTAATCGGTGTCATATGAGTCCTTTGCAGATGAGTCATTTGTACACTTTCTTACTCTTCCTCGTTAAAGTTATGTGTTTTAGTGTTTTAGGTGTGCTAAGATATGTGGTATGTGTTTTAGGCTGGAAGAGGCGGTGATCTTGAGGATCAAGAAGACCGTGATCAACGTGGCGAGGATCACGAAGACGGTGCTGAGGAAGGCCTCACCCGTCATTGCCCCGAGGTAAGCTGTGTGCATATGTTAGGAGTGCGAGGAGTCGTGTCTAATGCCAAGTAAGACATATAGCTTTCAAGAGTGTACTGTTGAACGTTTAGCCTAGTGGGGCACAGCAAAAACGAACTCCCTTGGCCACACATTGGTGACTGTGCCATTGAAGGAACCAGGAGTGCGAGGAGTCGTGTATAGTGCCAAGTAAGACATATAGCTTTCACGAGTGTACTGTTGAACGTATACCCTAGTGGGGCCCAGCAAAAACGAACTCCCTTGGCCACACACTGGTGACTGTGCCATTGAAGGAACCACTGTGGTCACGCTTTCTACTCTAGTAGAAGAAGGCGCCTGCACCCTTGGTCTGTGGGTTTGTTTGGAGCGCCCTTGATCCGCAAGCAGCAAGGTATTGGCCTTGCTGTTATGTATGGCATCTTGGGTTAGAGTAGGTCTGACACTCATGTGTCTGTGACCACTTGTCTCCCGCTGCGCCACGAAGAGGGTATAGGTTCAGCAGTATACCTGTGTAAGCTATATGAGCGCATGCTTTTGTGACCGACCTACCTCTCGGTTTTATCGCACTTGAGCTTAACAGGCGGGAGGCGCGGAAGAGGAAACCGATGGAGGAGGTGGAGCAACAGGAGACATGGAGGTACGTTGTACTTAACATATAGGGAACCCATGTGGAATATACATATCACTTGAGATGCGGTACAAAGGGCACGCCTGTTACAGCGGGGTGTGTTTGAACTACAGGGAGGCAAAGTGGGTCGTAGTTTATCGAAGTGCACACGAAGAAACCGAAAACGAAGATTAGGAAAGCACCTAAAGAGAGTTGCCCTAGAAAATAAAGTGAAGTCCCTAGAAAAGGAAGTGAAGTTAGAGGCTTGTAGTACACCACGTGAGGAGGCAATGACACAGGAGCACGCAGCAAGTAAATGGAGTTCAGGTGTGGAGGTTGGTGGTGGGGGTTGTAATATGTTGGAAAATACTGTGATCGGTGTGATCAACAGTGCTGTGAAGTGTGAGCACGGTGTGAGTGAGTCTGTCCTTAAGGACGGGGCAGCAACGTGTATGATACCTCGGTATATGACCAAGGATATCTCACTTGGAACTGGAGCGAGTGATATTGGGGTAAAGAAAGGAGGGTTCGGAAGGGTGTATTTGGACGGTGTGCTGAATGGAACAGAACATGTAGTGGTAAAGTTTTTTCAACAAAAGGGTAACATGAAGTTCCAGCTTTGTTTGCAAGAGATGCTCATGCACCTCCTCGCAGGGCAAGCGTGCTGTGCGACTCTTCCACTAGTGGGTTATGGAATAAGGATGTCTTCTAGAGGCCATGAGCGATATCCTTTTTTGGTGGTTGGTCAACGAGGCATCACCACGTTATGGGATTATGTGAAAAAAGGGGGTGTGTCGCGTGGAGTGAAGTATAGCCTCGCTATGCAACTAGTGAAGGCAGTGAGGGACCTCCACGCACGAGAAATTGTGCACGGTGACATAAAAGGGCACAATATTCTCGTGTGCCCTGCGAGCCAAAATGGAGGTGTGGTGGTGAAAATAATTGACTTTGGTATGTCGTGTCGTGTGGAGTGCGCTCCACCGAGATTTTCGACAAAATCTGTGAAAGAGAGAGAAATCTCTCTGAAAAAGTGTTTTTGGCTAGCACCTGAGCTCGAAGGACAAGGTGCTCGGGTAAACAAATGCACCGACATGTATGCTGTTGGTTTTGTTATGGTGGATATATTGATGTCCCACCAGCAGGGGGAAGGGAATAAGGGTCACGTGAAGGTGAAAATGTTTAGAGAAAGTGTAGAGGAATATGGCGGTGTGGGGAAAGTGGTGAGCAAGTGTTTTGGTGAATACCATGAGAGACCAACTGCGAGAGATTTGCACGACACACTTGCGAGGCATTTGGCTAAGTGGGCTTGAACAACTAGGGGGGAAAATATGTATATGTATATGTAAAGAGTATTTTGGTTTCTTGGAGTGTTGTATCGAGCGCCAAATATTATCACTTGTGTTTATATATGGCACCTGGTCAATTTTTATATTCATTTTTAGTTTCGCCAGGGTGAGGTAGATCTGAACTTCGATCACGAACACGACTTAATATTAGCAAACTTCCGTCAAATGAATAAAAGTTTGACCGCCATAGTGGAAACCTTGAGTACAACGATTGGAGAGGCTTTGAGAGATATAAAGAAGTCTGTGGATGATGTGAAAGTCGAGGTGGCCTCCTTGAAGGCGTCTACAGTTTCCTCAAACGTAAGTGATTACCCCTTCCCTACTCTTTTATGCAAGATGCCCTTTGTGTGTGACAAGTGTATGCCCTTAGTAGAGGCAATAAAACTGATAGAGATATGTATGTGTATCTGGTTGCCCACAGAAATAGATACGAGCAGGTATGTTTGGGCAATAAGCACAGAGAACCTTTGCCTGTGGCATAAAGCACATGGCATAGCATATGTAATAGAAAACATGGAATAAGATATGTGTATGTCTGTGTGGGTGTGCTATGCTTATGCTAGAATATATGTGAATCTCTGTACGAGTGCTGTGCCTATGCTAGAATATGTGTGAATATGTGTGTGCCTGTAGTGTTATGCCTATGCTAGGATATGTGTGTATCTCTCTGCGTGTGATATGCGTATGCCAGGATATGTGTGTATCTGTTTGTGCGAGTGTTATGTTTTTGCCAGGATATGTGTGAGCCTCTCTGTGCGTGTGCTATACCTGTGCTAGGATAGGTGTGTATCTCTGTGGGCGTGTGTTATGCGTGTGGTAGGATAGGTGTGTATCTGTTTGTGTGTGCTCTCTGTGTACGAGTGTTATGCCTGTGCTAGGATATGTGTGTAGCTTTGTGTGCGTGTGATATGCTTGTGCTAGGATATTTGTGTATATCTTTGCGCGTGCTATGCTTGTGCTAGAATATGTGTGTGCCTGTTGTGTTATGCTTATGCTAGGATATGTGTGTAGCTGTGTGCGTGTGCTATGCGTATGCGAGGATATATGTGTATCTGTTTGTGCGAGTGTTATGTTTTTGCTAGGATATATGTGTATATGTGTGCGAGTGTTATGCCTGTGCTAGGATAGGTGTGTATCTCTGTGGGCGTGTGTTATGCCTGTCCTAGGATAGGTGTGTATCTGTTTGCGTGTGCTCTTTGTGTCGTACACACAGAGCACACACAAACAGATACACATATATCCTACCACAGGCATAACACACGCCCAGAGAGATACACTCATATCCTAGCACAGGCATAGCACACGCACAGAGAGGCTCACACATATCCTGGCATAAGCATAACACAACAGGCACACTCCTATTCTAGCATAGACCTCTTTTGCCTATGCTAGGATATGTGTGTATCTGTAGGCCTGTTATGCCTATGCCAGGATATGTGTTTTTCTTTGTGTGTGTGTGCTATGCTTGTGCTAGAATAGGTGTGTATATGTGTGTGCCTATTGTGTTATGCCTATGCTAGGATATGTGTGTACCTCTCTGTGCGTGTGCTATGCCTGTGCTAGGATATGAGTGTATCTGTGTGTGTGTGTTGTGCGTGTGTGCTGTGCGTGTGTGCTGTGCGTGTGCTTGAAATGTGTGTATCTGTGTATGTTTGTTGTGTTATGCCTATGCCACGATAAGTGTCTATCTGCGTGCGTGTGCTATGCTTGTGCGAAATAGAGTGTTTTTGGTATAACATGCGTGGGTGAAAGGTGTGCTCAGGAAGGAAATATTCGCGCAGTGGTAAGCTACGCTATGGCAAATGGTCCAGAGGGCTATTATTTTGGAGACTCCACTATCGGTGAGTGCATGAGGATATTGTATAGCGTGGAAACGGAAGGACAAGGAAAAGAAAAAGACTGCCACGGCTGGAATCTCACCAAGAAAGCGGTAAGGCCTCTTAACTTAACTTTTTGCAAAAATAAAAGAAGTGCGTGGTAAAAAAGTGAGGTGGGTTGAATGTACAGCTCAAGAACTCGGTCAGGGTGAACTCGCGCAGCAAGCTACAGCAAAAACTATTTGCAGGGACCATCCAAGCTTACCCAGAGGCGTTTAGTGGTGTTGGCAAGGACCGGGTATACAACTATAACATAACAACCCCGTACATACAAAGTATGTAACTATTCCAGCTATCTTTATTTTCTCTAGTCCTTTCTATGGTTCGTTTGGTTTATACTCACTTTTATTATTACTCACACAGGTGCGTCGTGGAGAAAGAGCGCACCTTCAGCTGAACACCCCCAGGTCGACCAGTGTGGAAACGACCTATTTGGGTCTATTTTGAAGAAGGTGTTCGGAAAGAAAGATCAAAACTTCGATGGGTGTATCACACGCCAAACTCTAACTTTCGCTGTAATGTGTGTTGAAAAGGCACTCCTTGGCCCAAGCTTAAAAGATTGGGCCATCGAGTATGAGATAAATGAGAACTCATCCACAAAGTCACAAGCTGTGGTAAGTATGCATTTCCTTGGTACTTTCGCTTGGTTAGAGTACACCCTTTTTTCAACTAGTACTCACTTTGGCACTTTCGACGTGCAGACTGAGGTACCAAATACCTTGAGCAAGGAGTACTCAAGAATTTTTACCCAAGTAAAAAGATGGAATATGCTACACTCGCGTGTGAAGCTCGCGCAGTCAGCCAAGTGGCCTGCAACTTTAACAGAAATTCTTCAGCACCAAAACACAATAGGAGTGGGAAGTATAGATGAGGAAGAAGAAGACTTTACTACTCAGTGATAGCTGATAAAAGAAACATTACGAGTACATACAAATGAAGTACCTAGTGTATTGTATGGTGTATTTTCTTTTTGTATTTGTATATACACATTTGAAAAGTTGCCTCCTTTACCTCTAGCCTTGTGTTCTGAAAGTTTATCTTTTTTATGTGTGGTGCATGATACACTTTCTTTGAATGCTTGCATACATCTTGAGCATATCACACCTGTCCTTCCACCGTTCCTGTTCCTGCGGCGTTCCAGGATCGTTCCCGTACCTCGAGCGTTCTGGGATCGGTCCCGTACCTGGATCGTCCCAAGATCGTTCCCGTACTTGGAGCGTTCCAGGATCGTTCCTGTACCTAGAGCGTTCCAAGATCGTTCCCGTACCTGGAGCGTTCCAGGATCGTTCCCATACCTGGAGCGTTCCAGGATCGTTCCCATACCTGGAGCGTTCCAAGATCGTTCCCGTACCTGGAGCGTACCCTCTACGATCGTGTAATCTCGCCGAAACCGGAACGATCCCGTAAGAAACTTCCCTCCCGGGATCGATCCCGTTCCGGATCACAAAAAGAGCGATCCCGGATCGCCTCGCCATTTTCCAGATGCGGAGCTACTCTCAACGAGGCAGCGATCGGAGGAGAAGACCGGTGCCTTCTACACCCGCATCACCACCCGAACCGCGACTGTCAACTTTGTGGCGGACGTAGTACGGGGTTGCGGCAAGGTTACCAAGCTGGAACTTCTCGAGCTCTTTTGGGGTGGACTACGTCACAGCGTTCAAGTGGGGTCCAAGCTGGCGGATCTGGGGCTGGACACCAGTCACCCGGAGCAGTGGGAAGATGAACAACGTCGACTCGGACGGTCCGACACCTCCGCCATCTTGAAGGTTCGTTCCGTGGCCACGGAAATTGAGACGGCTAAGGTGATGGAGGACGCGGTTCTCCACGACACCATCGCCCGTAAGGTGGCGTTGGAGATGGGACACCGACAGCGGCAAGTTCCACCACGCAGCACCCCGTCTGGGCGGTCTAGATGGCCCCCGAGGAGGCCTGCGTTGGTGGCACTCACGTGGGAGCCGGGGACTGCCGGGGGCGACTCGGCAGTGACAGCGGCCCCGGTGACCGTCAGCACGGCGGCGACCCAAGGATCCCGACCGGCACCTGCGGTGAGGGAGCGGCCCTGTTTTGCATGTGGCAGTCTCGAGCATTTGGTGGCCAATTGCACAGACGAAAAGAAGTTGGCAATCTGGAAGGCCAACGCCCCGGCACGGTTGGCGCGAAGGCCAGGGCAAGTGGCGGCTTGCGTGGAGGTCATTGAGGAGAGAGTCGAGGAGGATTCCCTCAACCCCGAAGAGCTTGAAATGATGGAGGAGGTCCTCGCTCTGGCGGATGTTGACGTGGACCTCTATGGGGATCTGTGTGCCCTGTGTGACATCACGAGCACCGAGGATCCAGCTTTTCGGAGTGGGGAGCCGACAGGGGCTCCCGGGCAAGAGGAGTAAATCTCCATCGACCCCGTGGACAGAGGCAGCCCTATACCAATGTGGCAGCCCGTCCTTCATGGCCCTCGCGGACGTCACGTGACGAGGCCACCGCCTGTACCCCGACAAAGCCCGTCTCACTGCGAGCGCTGCATGCCCCAGTGAGCACAGAGGCTTCATCAGATTCGTCCCATGGTGTGGCCGCACGGCCCCCCTCCACCGTCAGCCCGAGGCCCCGTTCATCACGGATTGCCTTCAGTGGCCGAGAGCGCGCACGGCGCGCAACCATTTTGAGCAGACGACCCCTCTCAGTCAGTGGAGGATCCCCCCCCTGCTCGGGGATCATTGACTCCGCCGATAACCCCACCGACAGCACATCCTTGTTGGGAGACTTACTGTGCCGAACACGGTGTCCCAATTGACCGCGGTAATGTTGATGGACCTCCTCCACGTATCCGAGCTCATCACGCGGCACCCACAGTTCAGCCCAGCGACTACAAGGATCTGCACCTAGCTGCACCGGGGGCCTCCGAGGTGTACCAGAGTTCCCTGGCAGATCAGCGTAGACGGTTGACATCGTGGAGCTGGAGAAGAAGCCCGGCCGGGGCTACCTCTGAAAGTGTCCTACTACGACAACTACGCATGACCCTCAAGAAGAAGTCCCCGGCGGAGGCACACAAGATGGCTGAGCGCAGTCGTCGCCATGCTACACGACGTCCCGCGACTACACCCTTCAGCCGTCGCCAACGGAAGTACGAGTTGGACAAGCTTATACTTACCCGCTTGCGTGGTCGCATGGGCGGCACATTGGGCTTGGCCTGGGCGGAGTTGAGTCCACGCGAGCAGCGTCGGGCTGTGGAGCAAGAATACGGGCCGAAGACGAATGTACCTCAAGAAGGCCGACCTTGGGAGACGACTGGGCTCCGTCGCCTTCGACGGCGTCAAGCGTCAGCGGCGATATCAATACAGCGAGCCTATCGCTTGTGGCGACGTCGGCGGGCACAACGAGCGCAGGACACCCCCTTTGACTCCCATGCGCTCAAGACGGCCTCCACATGGACCACGGCAGTCCAGCGGGTCAGGCAGTGCGGTAAGGCGATTGTGCATGCTGTGTTCGGACGTGTTCGACGAGCACACCCACCTCCCAATCCTGCTCCTCTCAAACCAGACGAGACAGTTCTTGCGGCAACTCTGGGATCGAGCCCCTCGGACCTAACCCACAGCACGGACGAGTCCGAGATGGAGATTCATTGCAGCCAGTACCGGTTGCAGCAACACCGTGAGCAGTCCTCGGGGGAGGATACGCCTACCCGTCGTTCGAAGCCTTCGAGGAGTGGGAGGAAGCGTACGACCTTGGACCAGCGGATGAAAGCTTGGAGGAAGAATGAAGCTGCACGTCTTGCGGCTTGGGAGGCTGCGCGTCTTGCTGCTTGGGAGGGTCTGAGCACGACCCAGCAACCGGCGGGCGAACCTGAGCACCTCGAGGAGGAGCTGAGTATGACCCAGCAACTGGCAGGCGGATCGGGCAGCATACCGCCAGCATGCAACCAACGTGCTGCATCCTGCCCTAGTCCGCCCGAGGAGGAGCTGAACATGACCCAGCAGCTGGCGGGAGGACCTGACAGCCCACGCCGGCATGCAACTCGACCGGCTGAGCATGCAACGGGCCTGTCCCCGCATGCAACACGCCCCGACCAGCATGCAACACGCCTGGTTCAGCATGCAACCAGTGGATCCCAGCATACAACCAGCGCCTCACAGCATGCAACCAGTCCGGCTGAGCATGCGACCGGCTCGCCTGAGCATGCAGCATGCCTTGCTGAGCATGCAACCAGCCGGCCAGCGCATGCAACCAGTGGGTCTCAGCATGCAACCTGCCCAGCTGAGCATGCAACACGCCCAGCTGAGCATGCAACCCGCCTCGCTGAGCATGCTACCAGCTCGCCTGAGCATGCAGCATGCCTTGCTGAGCATGCAACCAGCCGGCCTGCGCATGCAACCAGCCGGCCTGCGCATGCAACCAGCCGGCCTACGCATGCAACCAGTGGGTCTCAGCATGCAACCTGCCCAGCTGAGCATGCAACACGCCCAGCTGAGCATGCAACCTGCCCCGCTGAGCATGCAACCAGCTCGCCAGAGCATGCAGCATGCCTTGCTGAGCATGCAACCCGCCCGGCTGAGCATGCAACACGCCTCGCCCGGCATGCAACACGCCCGGCTCAGCATGCAACCAGTGGGTCTCAGCATGCAACCTGCCTCGTTGAGCATGCAACCAGCCTGGCTAAGCATGCAACCTGCCCGGCTGAGCATGCGACACGCCCGGCTGAGCATGCAACCAGACAGCCTGGGCATGCAACCGGCTCCGCCAAGCATGCAACGCGCTCGGCCCAGCATGCAACCGGTGGGTTCCAGCCGCTGGAAAGCGGATCAGACAGTGACTCTACACATGTCAGCGCTACCGACAGTGGCACTACTCACGTCAGCGCCACCGACAGCGACACGACGCACATTAGCGCCACCGACAGCGAGACAACGCACGTCAGTGCCACCGGCAGCGACACCACACACGTCAGCGACACCAACAGTGACACCACTCACGTCAGCCCCACTGATAGTGATACCACTCACGTCAGTGTCTCGACCAACGCCACCACGTACGTCAGTGCCACTGAACATGGTAGTGGCGAAGAACACGAGTGCAACGCCTTGGTGGACGAGGCTGCAACCGCTTTGAGCTCTCACCCAATTGAAGATGCTCTTAAATGTAAGCGTGTTCAACTGGATGGGGGGGTGCGCTGGAAAGCAAACACTCGAACAGGGACACTCTTGGCACACACACTGTCAGCGGTGCGGGACGAGGAAGGACCCTTACTCCTGGTGTTCTATGCCTACCTTCGTGGACACCGAGTAAAGGTGCTGGTGGACTCAGGCGCCTCGGACAACTTCATCTCGGCGGATTGTGCCCGTACCTGTGACTTGACAGTGCGCTCAGGGACGCCAATGAAGGTCACACTGGCAGATGGATCTGTAAAGACCGCTGGAGAGGTGGCGTACACCAAGTTTACCGCGCACACGGCGGCGGGAGTAAACTACTGCGAGAAGCGAATGGCTCTGCGAGTCTTGCCGCTAGGAATCCAAGTAGACGTGGTGTTGGGGGGTAAGTGGCTTCGCAGTCTTTCCCCGGTCACGTTGGATTATGCCGGTCACGGTTCCGTATCCTTCAACACGCGAGCAAATGGTGGAGGACAGCAACGGGTGACACTCGCGGGCTGTAGTCCGGGGGTGGGTCAGGGCAAGGCCCAAGGCGCGGGGCTGATCGATGAGGTATTCCTGACGGCAGCGCAGCTGAAGCAGCACCTCATCCACGCCGAGACCAGGCGCCTGGCCGGGGATGAAGAGTCACAACCTCAGTGGCTCATGATGGCCGCGCGCGGGAACGACCATGAGGCAGCCTTTGCGGCTACCGCTGCTGAAGTACCGCCACCTCACACCCCCGTGGAGAAGGAAGGACCCCGTCAAGATACTCGAGATGCACCGGTAAGCAGCACGTGGAAGCAGCGCTTTGACGCCTTCTTTGAGAAGTATCTAGATACCCTGTGTGCAGCTCTACCGGAGGCCTCCAAGTTGCGTCGCACTGAAGAGGACAAGGCCCGCATCGATCGCAAGCCGGACGCGGAGGGTGGGCCACCATGTAGGCGTCCATACAAGATGACCGCTGAAGAGCTACGTCAGTTACGTGAACGCATCGAGCAGCTCATGAAGAAGGGTTACATCCGGCCGTCGTCAAGCCCGTATGCCGCCCCATGTCTGATGGTACCCAAGCCTGGTGACCCGAAGACATTGCGTCTGGTGGTGGATTACCGGCAATTGAATCAGCAGACGGTGCGGGACCGGTATCCACTACCGGACATCCAACTGATGTTTGACGAGATGCAAGGGGCAGCGTTCTTCTCCTCCTTTGACGCGGTGGACGGATTCTGGCAAGTGCCAATGGCCGAGGAGGACGTGGAGAAGACCGCGTTCACCACCCAGATGGGGGCCTACGAATGGTTGGTGATGCCCCAGGGCCTGCAGAACTCTCCATCTCAGTATCAGCGGCGAATGCAGCGTGCACTCGGTCATCTCCCCTTTGTACGGATTTTTATCGACGATGTGGTGGTCTTCTCACGCACGGTGGAAGAACATTACGACCACGTACGTCAGTTCTTGGACACTTGTCGAGAAAAAGGGGTATACCTGAAGGCTTCCAAGGCGCAGATGCTGAAGGAGTCTCTACGGTTCTTGGGTCACACTCTATCCGCCAAAGGATGCCAACCTCAGCATGACAAGGTGTCCTCCATCAAGGACTGGCCGAAGCTGGAGACAGTAACCCACGTCAGACAGTTCCTTGGACTAGCGGGGTACTACCGCCGGTTTGTGCACCGGTTCTCGGAGATTGCCCAACCCTTGACCTTGCTCACCAAGACCGACGTACCGTGGCAGTGGGGAGAACTCCAACAATGGGCCTTCGACGAGCTGAAGACCGCTCTTTCCTCAGCCCCAGTATTGGCATTGCCCGACATGAAGGCAGCCGCGGATGGGTCAGCGCCGTTTTTGGTACAAACGGACGCAAGTGGAGTTGCTTTGGGAGGCGTACTCATGCAAGATACGGGAGACGGTATGAGGGTGATCGCCTACGATAGTCGGCAGTTTTCTGCAGCGGAGCAGAATTACCACACCGGCGAAAGGGAGCTCTGTGCGTTGCACCATTGCACCACCGTCACCTGGAGGCACTACTTGTTCTCCTCCGACTTCCGGTTACAAGGTGACCATCGCCCCCTGGAATGGCTAATGTCCCCGGGACGAGAGCTTAGCCGACGGCAGGCACGGTGGTACATGGACCTGGTGGAAGTCGGTGTCCCACGAATGGAGTACGTCAAGGGAGCCCTCCTTCTGGTCCCCGATGCGCTATCCCGCCGACCTGACTACGTGACCAAGGACCCGCGGGATGGGCTCAAGGAGGCCGGTGTTGTAGACAAGGAGTCGGACCTCCCTAAGGACCCGCTCTCCGTGCTGGATGTCGAGGAGATCTTTGAAGACCACACGCCACCCCCTGTACCAGGATGGGTGGCCACCATGGAGTCATGGATGGATTGCGTGGAGACGCTTCAGGTGGCGGAGCGAGCCCTTGGGAGCCTGCTCCAGGCTGGCAGCGTGCCCTGGCATGCAACTGGCTCGGCTGAGCATGCAACATGCCGTGCTTCGCATGCAACCAGCTCAGCTTCGCATGCAACCAGCTCAGCTTCGCATGCAGCCAGCTCAGCTTTGCATGCAACCAGCTCAGCTTCCCATGCAACCAGCTCAGCTTCGCATGCAACCTGCCCAGCTGAGCATGCAACACGCCCGACCGAGCGTGTAACCGGCCAGCCTGAACATGCAACCGGCTCGGCTAAGCATGCAACACGCCCAGCTGAGCATGCAACCAGCTCGCCTGAGCATGCAGCATGCCTTGCTGAGCATGCAACTAGCCGGCCTGAGCATGCAACCAGGTCAAATTCGCATGCAACCAGCTCAGCTTCGCATGCAACCAGCTCAGCTTCGCATGCAGCCTGCCCCGCTGAGCATGCAACCGGCTCGCCTGAGCATGCAGCATACCTCGCTGAGCATGCAACCAGCCGGCCTGAGCATGCAACCAGCTCAGCTTCGCATGCAACCAGCTCAACTTCGCATGCAACCAGCTCGGCTTCGCATGCAACCTGCCCAGCTGAGCATGCAACACGCTCAGCTGAGCATGCAACATGCAACGCGCTGCCCGAAGCACAACTAATGCTGCGAGCTCCCACCGACTACTTCGCTGATTTGTCCGAATCTGGAAAGCATTGGCAGGAAACGAGCACCCCGGGAACCACCCCGGTATTGCGTCGTAGTGCTCGACTGCGACAACCCATTGCTACGACGACTCCTTCCGTCACGCCGAAAACCTCGACACGGCCTGCTACGGATTCCCGAAGGCCTAAGCAGCCAGCTCGGCCGTCTAGTCGAACCGCCAAGCCCCCAGCCGATCGGCAAGACTGGAAGGTGCGCAAGGAGGTCTTTGAGCGCCTCCAACGACAGTTCGGCAGCTTCGACGTCGACGCGTGTTGTGACCTGGGTGGACGGAACCGCCAAGTGGACGCCTACTGGACTGATTGTCTGCAACAACAGTGGCGGGGAAAGCACGTCTGGTGCAACCCCCCATACTCCAGCAGTCATATCTCCATCGAGGCGGTGTTGCGTAAGTATGTGGACGAATGGCGGCAAGACCCCGCACATACCTCGGCAGTGTTCCTTCTACCGGACATCCAGGCCCGCATGCCTCAATGGAGGCGGCTCTTCAGAATGGCTGGTATGAGGCTGGTGGAGGTGATACCTACCCATGACGAACGAGGAGTACCCACACAGCTGTTCGAGACTCCTGACGGTGTACTTCACGACCTTCCGTGGCCCGTGCTGGTGGTACATGCTCCCCCTACCCGACAGCTGTTGCCGAGAGTGCGGCATCCGCGAGTGGCGCCTCCTATAGTGCGACGGGGTAAGGCTGCTGAGACCCGCGATGCTACGAGCCTCCCCACAGACGTTACATTCCTGGAGTCCCTGCACGATGAGTATGCACGTGCCGGCCCTCTTCGGCAGCTGCGGGATGAGATCCTTGCGGCCCCGCACCATGCCACGAGGGATTTCCGTATCGTTGGGGACGTGCTATGGCGTGTAGCCGCAGGACGGTACCAGCTGGTTCTCGGCGAGGACTCCCCTTTGCGAGAAGTAGTCTTCAAGGATGCCCACGACTCCACGCTGCAGGCCACACTGGCCGGGAGAAGACACTGGAGAGAGTTCTCCGCAGGTTCTGGTGGAAGAATGCCTCCGAGGATGTGGCAGGATGGGTGGCCTCATGCCCTACATGTCAGGCGGTTCGTCCCCGGGCATCCTACCCCGATGGATTATTGAATCCGCACGCTATTCCCCAACGCAACTGGCAGGATGTGAGCGTGGACTTCGTTACAGGGCTGCCGCTCACCGCCCAAGGAAACGACGCCTTTGTCACCTTCACGTGCAAGCTGAGCAAAATGGTGCACCTTATGCCCATGAACTTTGGGGACAGCTCTGCGCAAACGGTGGCCCGCATCTACTTCGACGTTGTCTGGAGGCAGCATGGAGCCCCCATGAAGATTGTATGCGACCGTGACCCCAGATTCCAGGACTCGTTCTGGCGCGAGCTAATGAGGCTTATGGGGGTACGGGTGGCTTCTATCACTCCGTACAACCCTCGTTCAGACGGACAGGCGGAGCACACCAACCGGGTGGTGGAGGACATGTTGCGCTCGTTCGTGGGTGCCAATCCTGATGACTGGGACCTCTACATGACGAACGTGGAGTTCGCTATCAACGACTCGCGCAGTGATGTCACCGGGTTCACGCCCTTTGAGCTATGCTACGGGGTGTCCCCGATGTCTCAATTAGACCTTTTCCTGGAAGCTGCAACTCTCCCTGGCTCTGCGCGACGGAAAGGGGGGGTGGGTACCGCCCATGAGATGGCTGCGAAGTTTTCGTCGCAGTTGCGAGACGCGCGTGGCCGCCTTGAGTTGGCTCAGCAGCGCCAGCGGGAGCAGTTCGACCGGCGCCACAAGCAGCATAAGTACGCAGTGGGGGATCTGGTGTGGATCGAAGCTCGTCATCTGACGGAAAAGGTGATGGACCGTGCGCTGTGCCGAAAGCTCGGTAAGCGCTGGCATGGACCTGTGACCGTGGTGGAGTGCTTCTACAGCGATTTGCAGGCGGAGCTGGCAGAGGCGGACCGCGGGGCACCGGTGGCATATCGGTTGGCCCTACCGCCGCACTGGCGCATTCACGACGTGTTTGCGCAGCACCGCCTGAAGCCGTACATCTCCGGCAAGGATGAGTTTGCATCTCGAGCACAACTGCCCGTACCTGACCCGGTAATGGTAGATGGGCAAGCGGAAGCTCACGTGGACAAAATCCTGGCGTATCGTGTACGCATGGTCAAGGGTAAATCTGTGGAGGAATGGAAGGTACGCTGGACGGGCTACTCGGCAGCTCATGACCAGTGGCGCTCCAGAGACAAGATGGACAGAGGCGGGGAAAATCAGCAGCTCAAGGAGTTCGAGGCACGACGATTAGGCATGCAGGCGGACATGCTGAAATCCACTGAGCATGACCGACGGCAACGTCAACAGCGACAGCCCGTCCACCTTGGCGTCACCTTATCCCAGCTAATGGAACACCCATGTGACGTTCCGGAAGTGGATTCTCCACCGGAAGACTTCTGTCTGCCGTGGGAGCGGGTGGAAACCTTGGGGAATGGAGAGCTAGTGGTGATCACCGACCTTGAAGAGCGGAAGACCCGGCCAGTGAGAATCTTGGTGTTGTTCAGCGGGACTGGATCGGTGGAAAGGGAGTTTGCCAAGTGCTTCCCGTCTGCCTCGGTGGTTACGCTCGACAACGACCCACGTTGGCAACCTAACCATCTCGCATCAATGGAGGACTGGGACCCCACTCAGTATCCACCGGGATTCTTTGATGTCATCTGGGCCAGCCCTCCATGCACCCAGTACAGTCAGGCGCGCACTACGGGAGGCCCTCCTGATCTGGAAGGAGCAGACAAGAGTGTGAAATGCACCCTGGATGCTATCGAGTACTTGAAGCCCAAGCACTGGTTTCTTGAAAACCCTGAGGGAAGATACCCGAATGCACTGCGGTTGCGGTCGGTGGTTCGCAAACTGCCACAGCCTCTTTTTTGCACCTACTGTAAGTATGGAGAGCGATATCGTAAGCCGACATGTATCTGGACTAGCTCACCTCCACCAACGCCATTACTGGAGTGTACCTCGCGGACACCTTGCGCATGTAAATGGGCCACCGGAGGGCACCCTGAGACTGCTCAGCTTGGACCATCGTCTTCACAGCAACCAGGGGCGCGAGATGCTCACGCCGTGTACCCCGTACCAGCTCCGTTACTGCGTCATCTCTTCCACCATCTTCGATTCGGGGAGCTTGATACCTGAAGACACCGGGAGCGGCATCGGGAGATAGGCCGCTCTTGAGGGGGGAGGAGTTGTACCGGGAGGTACGAGCAGCGGGGTTGCATGCTACAGAGATCTGGTTGCATGCTGCCGACGAGTGGTTGCATGATACAGATGCCTGGTTGCATGCTGCGTATGCCTGGTTGCATGCCACAGATGCCTGGTTGCATGCTACAGATGCCCGGTTGCATGCCACGGAGGCCAGGTTGCATGCTACAGATGTCAGGTTGCATGCTACAGAGGCCCGGTTGCATGTCACGGAGGCCAGGTTGCATGCTACAGATGTCAGGTTGCATGCTACAGAGGCCAGGTTGCATGCCACGGAGGCCAGGTTGCATGCTACAGATGTCGGGTTGCATGCTACAGAGGCCCGGTTGCATGGCACGGAGGCCAGGTTGCATGCTACAGATGTCAGGTTGCATGCTACAGAGGCCAGGTTGCATGCCACGGAGGCCAGGTTGCATGCTACAGATGTCGGGTTGCATGCCACAGAGGCCAGGTTGCATGCGACAGAGGCCAGGTTGCATGCTACAGATGTCGGGTTGCATGCGACAGAGGCCAGGTTGCATGCGACAGAGGCCAGGTTGCATGCGACAGATGTCGGGTTGCATGCCACAGGGGCCAGGTTGCGTGCGACAGAGGCCAGGTTGCATGCGACAAATGTCAGGTTGCATGCTACATACGCCAGGCTGCATGCCACGGAGGCCAGGTTGCATGCTACAGATGTCTGGTTGCATGCCACAGAGGCCAGGTTGCATGCGACAGAGGCCAGGTTGCATGCTACACCTGCCAGGTTGCATGCTGGTGACGGGTGGTTGCATGCTGCAAGGGCCTTGTTACATGCCGGTCACAGCTGTATGAAGAAATAATTGATGGCAAGGCAGATTTCAGGAGAAGATCTGCAATGACAATAATTATATTGAGGATCTGGTGGATTCCAGAAAGATCTGCAATGGCAATATCGTGATCTGCCTGATGATTGGTGGAGGAGTACCAGAATCAGGCATATATGTGCACATGATTGGTCGATGGCAGATGTCAATACAGGAATCCTGCTAGTGATTGTTAGAGAGCAACATGTTGAAAGGGAAGCTTGGAAAGTGGACCTCAGTTAGTGTTGATCAAGAGAAATGAATTAAGGAAGTTTTACATGTTAGGATTAGGCTGTATGCCAAGACTGATATAAGGATATAGATGTATTAGGTCTGAGACCAGACATTATATCAGAAAAGTGACTGTAATTCTAGGCTAGAAGCCAGAGTATGTCATGAAATAAAACAGTGGAATATAAGACTGTGAAGTTAATATTACACACCAAAAACAGCAGAAAATATAAAAAGAAAAGGAAGAAGATAAAAGAAAAGAAAGAAAAATAAAGAGATAAAGATGTGTAAGTTATCAGGAGTGTGTGCCTGGTACACCTGGAGCCATCGGAACTTGTCAGAAGCCATCCACCGCGTCGAATGAAGAGAAGAACTTCGCACCCTGCATCTCGTCGAACATCATCTGGATGTCTGGGAGAGGGTACTTGTCCTTAACTATCTGGCGGTTGAGAAGCCGGTAGTCGATCACCAGTCGCAGCTCCTTGGGGTTCCCT
The DNA here is from genome assembly GCA_001247695.2 of Cymbomonas tetramitiformis. Lineage (NCBI taxonomy): Eukaryota > Viridiplantae > Chlorophyta > Pyramimonadophyceae > Pyramimonadales > Pyramimonadaceae > Cymbomonas > Cymbomonas tetramitiformis. The sequence continues at coordinate 61,156 of LGRX02035196.1, read as the reverse complement.
GGTTTGGGGACCATCAGGCAGGGAGCTGCATAAGGGCTGGACGAGGGTCGGATGTAGCCCTTGGACATCAGTGTCTCGACGCGTTCTCGAAGTTGGCGGAGTTCCTCTGCAGACTTCTTGTAGATGCGCTGGCAGGGCGGCCCTTTCTTGCTCAGCTCAGGGTCCAGGTTGATGTTGGCCTCATCTTGGGGGTCATGTCTGAGTCCATCAATGTTCGGTAGAGCAGTCGTCATCTCCTTCTTGTACTCCTCGCCCCAGAAGTCCTGAAACTTGAGGGTCCACTCAGGGCCCACTTCTGCGTCTTCAGTATCCGCAGCGGGTTCGGCGTTCTCAGAGTCGATAGCCGTGGCTGCAAAAGCAGAAGTAGTATCATCGGGGGACTTCTCGGCCATCATCAGCCAGGCGGGTTGTATCCCCGGGTCGTCATTGCCGCGCAGCTTCTGCGTCTCCGCGTACACCAGGTGCTTCTTCAACTGGGCGGGGGTCAGGAACACCTCATCCACTCATCCCGCACAGGCCGTGCCCTTCGGAGACTTGTCTCCAGATGCTTTCCCAGGAGAACAGCCTGTGATGGTGACGCGATCTCCAATCTTACCACTGCGGGACTTCCTGAGGAAGGAGACGGAACCATTCCCTTCATAGCCCAGAGTAACAGGAGAGTGACTGCGCAACCACCTTCCGCCAAGAATAACATCCACCTGTATGCCCAGTGGTAGGATTCGAAGGGCAAGGGCGTTCTCTGTATAGGTGCCCGTGGTGGTGTGCGTGTTAAACTTGGCGTACGCAGTGGCGCCAGTGATCTTCACAGATCCATCCGCCAAGGTGACTCGCATCTCGGAGTCAGCTCGTGTCGTGAGGCCACATCGCTTGGCGCTCTGCTCCGAGATGAAGTTGTCAGAGGCCCCCGAGTCGATCAGCACCTTAACCGTGTGCCCTCTGAGGGTTGCATAGAACACCAGCAGCAGCGGTCCTTCTTCGTCATGTGCCGCTGCAAGGGTACCCTCAATGTCGGTCTTCCACTGAACTCCCCCATCCGTGCGTATGCTTTTGCACTTAAGGTTGGGGAGGAGGTTGTCCGAGGCCTCGCGGCATTCCTCCAACGTCTGCCTGCACGCGGCGTAAAACTCCTCATCCAGCAAGTCAACATCTTCAGTCGGGTGGCTGACGAGGTTGTCCACACTCGCCGTCATCAGGGTACCCGCTGAGGTGCTTTCGCTCGAAGTGGGGCTGACATGAGTGGTGTCGCTGGTGGTAGGGCTCACATGGGTGGTGTCGCTGGTGGTAGGGCTCACGTGGGTGGTGCCGCTGGTGGTAGGGCTTACATGAGTAGTGCCGCTTACTGTGGGGCTCACGTGGGTAGTGCCGATTGCTGTGGGGCTCACATGGGTAGCAACACTGTTGGTGAGACTGCTATGGGTGAGGGGATCCTCGTCATGCTGAGGGCTGCCAGTGGGAAAGTTGTGGGCGAGTTGGTGGGAGCTCTGATGATTAGTTCTCGCCTCAGGGGTCCCAGCTGCTGCCATCTGCTGGGTGTAGCAGAGCGAATCAACTGAGGGCTCCTCTCCCATAACCTCGGGGTCTTCAGCGATGGGGTGGCTGTCGAGGCGGGGCGGCGCTTCATCTGCTTCGTGCGTTCTGACGGTGGTCATCTGTTGGGTGAAGCAGAGCGAGCTGGATGTAGAGGTTTCCTCTGTCACTACGCAGTCAGATGGACCTTCAAGGTTTCCTCCCGGGGTAGCCGGCGCGTTTTCATGGTGCGAGGATGTCGTCTCTGTCGTGGGCTCGACCAGTGAGGATGATGGAGGGGATGCTCCCAAGGGGCTGGGACCCAGCTTCCTCATCTTGTACTGGTGCACTGCGTGTAGACTGCACCAGGCGCCAGGTAAGCCCACGTCTCCCGCTGTCCCGGGTATCGTGCCCACTTCGGTGTCCAGGGTGCAGAGAGAGGTCGAGGATCTCGCTGCTGCTCTTCGTGCACCCTCCTTTTCCCACAGCCTGCTACCGGGGAAGGAATCTGGGCTCGAAGTGGCGATCGCCTCCAGCTGCTCGGCGGGCGACAGCTCTCTCCAAGCCGCGTAGAGGTCGGAGGGGCTGGCGCTAGGGGACTCGAGGACCTGCTGGTGACCGTCGTGTGAGAGGAGGTGCCACAGTGCGATGCGCTGATGGCCCTCTCTGCGATCTTGAGGTTCACGGGCAATGCGTACCCTCTCCGCCAGCTGGTTGGCGCGGTTCACGTGCTCCTTCGGCGATCGACTCCCAGAGCGTATGCGGCTACGAGTGCGCTCCCACATCTTATCCACCAGGTCCTTGGCAGCCTCCGGGGATTTGCGCAGAGCTCTGCGAACCTTTTGCATGGCGACTTCGAGGGGGAGAGAATACAGATCTCTCTTCCAGTGCCACGCAGTCAGCCTCTTCCGCGGATCTGCAAGGTTGGACTGATAGTTGGGTAATGGTAGGACAGCACGTGGTTGGGGGCGAAGATCGCGGGGCTCTCCACGGTTGCTGCCCATAATGGGGGGTCTGTGCCGGGGAACTCGCCGCCCCCTCCGACCCTCGATCCTTGCCTGTGTGTAAGCAGGGCCGTCATCAAGAGGTAGTGATGGCTCGTCGAAAGAGGCGCTCTCTGTAAGGGGGTGGCTGGTCAGGTCATCCCTCGGCAGCGATGGGGCACCAGCTGAGCGGTAGGTGCGTCGCAAGCGGGTTCCAGAGGTGAAGGCCACGTTCTGGGGATGAGGTCGATGGCCCCAAGCAAGGGTCTCTGCGTCCTCGTGCGCGTCGGGGTTCCACTGGCTCTGACCGCTTCTCCAGGGCGGAGAGGGTCTGATCATCAGGGTGTGACCTCACTTCCCCGAAGGGCAGGGTCGGGGACTGGTCGCCGGCCAGTCATTCATCGTCCTCAACCGGGGGAAGACCGTCACCCTCCACAAGCTCGATACCAGCGAGGGCCGCCAGGGTCTGGTAGCTCTGCTCGTCCTCACAGGTAGCAAGTGCCAGGACCTCCTCGGAGAACTCCTCTGGAACGCCATCCACCGAGGAGATGTCCTCCTGCTGCTCGATGGCCCAGACGACGGCGGCCACGAACCCAGGAGAATTTGCCAATCGAGCAGGTGCATTGGCCCTCCACTCCTTGAGCTTGGTCTCATCCGTGCAGTTACGGACGATGTGCTCCGCGGAGCCGCAGGCGAAACACCGGCGGACCTTCGGAGCGTCAGGGCGGGGGAGACCAGGTGGTGGTGGCAATGGGGTAACTGCCGCGGCAGCGGTGGTGGTGGGCCCATTCTCCAGCATGGCGAGTGCTGGACGGTTCGAGGAAGGGGTACGCCTGAAGAAGGGGGTGCGAGGTGAGGGGTTGGCGAAGGAGACAGTGCGGGGAGGACGATCTTGAGTGCGCCTCTGCGCCGCCTCCGTGTCAATGTCATTCTCCACCTCCTCAGCAACCTCCCGTATCTTCAACAGGGCGTTGTGGGTGCCTGGGATATCGTCATTGACGGCCTTCCTCTCCCACTCCTCTGGCTTGGAGACATCCAGGTGGATGGCTCTCAGGCGCCGCATCACCTTGGGTGCATACCTCAACCCTCGGCGGTACGTGGAGAGCATGGACAGGTTGGACATCTCCACGCAATTGGGGACTCTGCCAGCCAGGAAGTTGACGGAGGCCATGCGGGTCTCCAACCGCGAAAAATACTCCGCCGCGGTCTCGTTCGTCGCCTGCCTCAGTGCAATGGCCTCTCCGTGTGCATTCTCCAGGTAGGCCTGTGTTAGAGAACACACCGCCAGATCGCTGAAGAACACGTCCAGCTCTACGTAGCGCCGGTGCCAAGCCTGGTCAGACCCGAAGGTCCCCGCCGCACGCTCCAAGAATTTCTTCTGCTGGTCCTGAAGAGTGTGCTCCTTAAAGCTCCAAAGGAGGCTCGACACGCTCGCCTGGTACGCCGATACAGATGGCGTACAGCTGGGAGTGGTCAGCGCCTCGATCACGATGGCCTCTTGGAATATCTTCCGCACCATGTTGGAGTAGTGCTCCAACTGCGTCAGGAGGCCATCCTTGTCGGCCGACTTAGTGTCGGACGCGGAGCGAGGGAATCTGGTCACACTCTTGACCAGCTTCAGCACCATCTCCTTGGTCTTGTGCTCCAGGCGGACCTCGTCTGAGGATGCTCGCAGATTAGTGCCCTGCGGCAGTCGGACGATGCCTGGTACAAAGGGGGTGGCGCTGGGAGAGAGTACGGGGTTCGCAGCAGCGGCAGAGTGAACGGGGTTTGCGGCAGCGGCAGAGTGAACGGGGTTTGCGGCGGCGGAGTGGGGGAAACGGGCTGGAGGTGGTGGTCCCGGGGCATGCGCGGGCGGGAGCGCAGGCGCGGGATTTGTGGGGACTGCAGTCGAAGTGGGCGGTAATGCAGGGGCTGATGGTGGAGCGGGGAGTGGAAGAGGTGTATGGAAGGGCAGGGGAGTGGATGGTTGTGCGGCCACCACGCTCATGCTTCGGTACCAATCGGAGTTGCTGACTTCCGACCACGCGGCGAGCCCGTCCTGGTCGAAGTTCTGCATCTCCGACTCCCGCGCAGTAGCAGGGATCCACTCCCACACTGGCTGCCCCATGCTCGTAGACCGCACATTGGCTGCGGCTGGGTCCCCCATTGCCATATCCATGACCTCGCGGTCGACCATGAGGACCCAGGTCTCCACACGAGGGTTGGTAAGTGGTAGGGGTGCATGGTGTAGGCGGCCTCCCATGCGCGCATATGCAGTCAGCGGAGCTCCCAGCAGGTGCATGATCCTGAACAGGATGGCGTCGCCCTGCACCCCAGCCCGACGGCGTTCATCCCATGGCAGGGAGACGGTTGCCGCGCCTCGCACCCCCGCTGACTGGTGTACCCACAATGACCCACCGTCATGGGTGACGAAGAGAGCCCGAACCTCTGGGTACTGAGGGTAGGAGGGCTCTGGTCCTTGCGCGGGGTCGTCAAGGGGGTCTTGAGGTGGATCACTGGGGGGGCCTAGAGGCGAGTCGCTTGAATGGGGTCTCTGAGCTCCGAGTCAGGGTTGCCACCGCCGTGCACTACCGTCTCCATCGACTGCCGCCGGCGAGCCACCATCATGTTGAGGGGATTTGGCCGACCCTGAGTGGGAGGTTCGGCGGGAGCGGTTTCAGCGACAATCTGAGACACTGGGGGGGTTACGCTGTCAGCGGCGTCCGCCTCGAGTGGATGGTCCGCCGTCAGGGCCCCCTGTGCGCTGCTCTGAGGGTCGCCTGGAGGGGAGGCTCCTGCAGAATGTCGTCGCGCCAGGCAGGGCGAGTCCTCTCGAGAGCACCGCGGAGATGTCCAGGGCCTGTACTGCCGCCAGGACTTCCCTGCGAATGTGCTCGCTCCGGCTGCTCGCGTCCGAGTCAGAACCGGACCTGTGGGCGGCCCTCCGCCTGCGCTCAGCCCGTGCCTGCGTGCTTCGGCTGCCTCTGGACCCCGTGCTGGTGCGGCTGACGTCCGTGCCGGAGTCGGGGTCGGAGTGATCAGGTGCATGGCTTAGACCTGGGAGGTGCCTACCATGTGTCGCAGGGCCCGAGGATACTCTTCGGGAACGCCGGCGCCGGCGGGTCTCTGAGGTTGCTGCCACCGCGGGGAGGTGGCGCACCAAGAGCTGGGTCCCGCGGGCCCAGTACGCTCTGCTGAACTCCGCTGTCAGGGGGTGCCTGCAGAGGGTCTGGCAGGGCTGCGGCGCTGATGTTGATGAAGTGCTGCAGCGATGAGAGATCCGCACCAGGGTCTTGAGGCGCCGAGGTAGCTGGTATCAGCTGATGAGGCTGCTGTAGTTGTTGTTGCGGTTGCGGCTGCAGCTGCTGCTGCTGTAACTGCTGCTGCTGGAACTGATGCTGCTGTAGCTGCTGCTGCACCGGCTCCAGCGGCTGTTGCTGCTGTGGCCACTGTTGATGGTACGCCTGCCACTGCTGCTGCTGTTGCAGATGCTGTTGATATGGCGTGGGGTACGAACCCATGGGGCGTGATGGGTCCCCAATGTAAATGGCACTGGGGACACTCCCCCAGCAATGGGCGCTGTCTGGGGGAATACCCAGCTGGAGCCATTCCACACAGCTTGCGTAGGGGTGCCATCGGGTAGGGTATAAGGGCGTGGTACAGCGGTATAGGGCATGGTGGTGCCCGGGAGAGGGAAGGGAAAAGTGGAAGCGAATGCAGTGGGGGATGGGAAGGTGAAGGGTGAAAATAATGGGGGGCGTAGCGGCTCTGAATTGACTCCTATGTTGGAAAGCGGCTCTGCGCCGTGACACCCATGCTGGGAAAGGATTCTGATGTCTGCTGTGACATTCTGACTGCTGAGCTGGTTGAGTTCACAGACTGGGTGTGGCAATAGCCACAGGTGAGCAAAAGTAGTGAGTGCTCGCCTTTTTATTTAGTCAGACTCGTCCTCGTCGATGTCACTCTCTGGGGGCGAAGGAGGAGGAGAAGGCGCGGGGCTTCCGGGTGGAGATGGGGGAACGCCGTCGATTACAGCTATCGGAAACGCACCAGGGAGCGCGGGGTAGATTGTTAAATCTTGGTCAGCAGGGTAGAGGAAGAAGTAGTTCCCCTGGTGGTGCCACACGTAGTCGTAGTGTGCTGGTGGGATCGCCAGCGTGACTCTGTCCAGGCGTTCAGTCGCTGTTCTCCTCTTCGTCGTCAGAGGAAGAAGGGGAAGGAGGGCCGCTCTGCCAGAAAGCGCCTGCTGGTGGGTAGGTAGGGTCTGGAGGGAATACCCACTTAATAGGTCCTTGCTTCCACCACGCTCTTCTGTATTTGTCTGGATCTGGGGGTACTGCCATACACCAGCGAACTCAAAATTTGGCCAGGGCTCCGCGACACGATTTTTGAGTGCCTAGGTGCGCGGGCAAGAGTCAAGCAGCAGCGAAAGGAAGGGTGTCAGGTCCAATACAGGGGTCCAGTAAGGTCCCAGACGATATTTATGCTCCGTAGGTCCCAAAATGCTCCAGTCAGGGTACTGCTGGAGGATACCAGAAGGTGCTGAAGAGCTGCCAGAAACGTCCAGAAGCTGCTGAAAGCGCTGTTTGGAGGAGCTTTCCCCGCTGCTGATGGCCGTGAGGGCGGTATCAGGGGTTTCTAGGCTGTCCTATGGGGTCTAAGGAAGGAGTTTTTGGTGGTGGGGGCTACTGTGGAAGGTTTTGGGGTAGGCTGAAAACTGGCTAAAACTGCTGTTTTTGGCTGTTTTTGCTGCTTTTAGGGGTCTGTAACTAGTTGCATGCCTGGAACGAGGCCATGATAGACCCTAGTATCCAACCTTACTGCTCGAAATCGGTCGGAACTGGCCTCAGACGAAGTTTGGTTTTAAGATCTTGTCAGGCATGCTTGGGTCGAAAAGCCGTTTTGAGCCCCCAGTGTTAAGGGAGCCGGATACTGCTTTTTAGTGACTTTTGGAGGTATTTACAGGAGTCCTTCTACAAAAAAAAATGGTTTTTCTGACGTAGAAATTGCGCAAAGGTAGCCAAAAGTACAGCCTCTCCCCTGCAGTATCCCGTAAGTTTTAACAGGTCCGTGGTTGAACGCAACGGAGGCGTTCAAAGTAACGCAAGATACCAAATGTGCCAGGGGCACTACGACAGATGCTCGGAAATATGTTTTTGATTGAACGTGCAAAGGTACACAATTCGGATTTTATAATATACTGGATCAGGGCCAGATTGAGGTACAAACGATAATTCGGTTCCGAGTTCTGAAGGCTAAACACTTCTCAAGTGCTCCACTTATTCACTCGTCACTCAGGTTGCAGGGTCAACCACTCGAGAGCCGATGTCACACTTCGGCTCAACGTTCAATTCCCGATCCGATCTCATTTCTAATTCCGATTCGTCATTCTCGATTCAGATGCTATGTCGACAGACTGACACGATGACTGCCCCACAGTACTGTCATACTACTGTACTGTCATACTGTCATAATGGCATAGTGTCATACTGTCATAGCCCCGACATCTGATATTCGATTTCATTGTCTTTTCAACCCCGATGCGAATCTGACCATTCTTCGAGGGTCTGACTGAGTGCCACGATGACACCCCCCATAGTACTGTCATACTACTATAGTGTCATACTGTCATAGTGTCATAGTGTCATACTGTCATACTGTCATACCCCGGACATCTGGTATTCATTCTCATCGTGATTTCAAGCCCAATTTCACTGTCATCGTGCCAATCCCAGATTACCCCCGATGACACACATATAGACGCATAGGCATATCGGCTCACGCTGTGCCTCCGGGCACAATCACTAGGAACATTTAGATTCCCGTTCTAATATAATGAGTAATTTTGCGGGCTCTACTTTCTCACATTGCACGACCTACGACGATCACATGAATGATATGCAATTTGACCGAATGAGGAGAGCTGGGCACAAAATAGCTAAATTAGGGTATGGCATACTCTACCCAGAATGTGAAGTTGGAGAAAACAACTTTGCAATCCCCAAATAACTCTACAACGCATGTGATATGGAAGATTGCTGCCGTTCGAAAATACAACCTGAAGCACATGGGATTATTTCGCATTCCTTGTGGCATGCTGAACGGATGGCTGGAAATATCGAGCGGTTTGTGGCATCCCGGTATGGGAACCACCTGCATGGCTGAATAATTTACAATAAGAAATGATCATTCACTCCAATGCTGTCGACTCTTATGCAAGATATGCCAAGCATCATTACAGAGATGTGCCCGACACTCCAGTTGTGAATGCATTTCATTGGAAAGGCAATGAGAGCAAATCATCGATCGCTATTTATATCCGACTGCAATCGGATATGACCCGGAAACGATTATACCATGCACTACGTGGATACTCAGAGCGTCCCCATGGAGCCTTTGAAATTGTGGACGGCAGAGTAGAACCACCCTGCATTCATTATATACGATAATAAATATCACACAACTTCAGTTTATTGCATTCTTCTCCCGGTGGGTGAGGTTACGTAGCAGCTTTCACCAGTAACGGCCAATAACACATCCCCTGCTCAACTGAAACTTACAGTAGTTCAACAGTTTGATTATATATCTGAACGACAAACACAGATTTTGTTTATCAAACACGACTTCTCACCATGGTTATTATAATGCAATATGGCCAACGGTGATGGCTCCCTGTTCGGCTGGTAAGAGCACGGCATGTAGCGATGCGGGATATATTATGACGAAACAAGAACCTGACTCAATCGATGCCTCTGGTCAGGAAACCGATGTCTGACCCGTTTATACTTACCCGAATCTCCTACTACTCAAATCAGATATACAAACACGGAGTTCTACATTAGCTAAAATCAGAGGTTCCGGCTTCGTTTGACGAAACGAAATGTAGTTATCTTAAAATCCAGCGTCTTGCAACTGAGCGATGCCACGGTTCGTATAGTCTCGTGGGCTGTGCTGCTTTCACCTGCCTGACACCGTCCTAGCTTGGAGGCAGGCAACTGTGCAGAATCAGTATCGTAGCCGTCGAACCCGCTTACAGCAGTGCATGCCGGACAGAAGCTCTAACTTTGGGAAGGAGTTGGAGGGCCCCAGTGACCAATAAGCCCGGTTTATGGAAAGCATGTTCGGAGTCGCCCAAGGTCGCCAGGACATACGCACATACAAGGACACGACATGGGGGAGCCGCGCCCGCGCGTGGGTCGCGCGGCCCTTTCCGACATGGCGTGCTGTACGTACTGGGCGGCGCAGGCGAACAAGCCGACTCAGACACCCACAGCGTCGTATTCAACACAGTCTCCGCTGGTGAAACAATGCCTTATTGCGCCTCGCGGATGACGATCGATGTGGGAGCCATCGTGCGTTTGCATCAGGGCCACAGCGGGTGGTAACGAAGGCGGCCGACTTTCAGGATATCGCCCTTACCCCGCCATGCTCGTCAGCCCGCGGCGAAGTGTACCAGGGCGGTTCGCTGGTGGAGGAGCAGGTGATTAGATGCGTGGGCTTGGAGTGACGGTGAAGGTGGCGAGCGGGGACGACAGTCCATTATTGATGACGAGCATCATGCGCGCACGCTTTAAGAATGTCCCGCATAGTTTCCCCGTGGTAGCACGGGGTGGTGATGACCAGTCACGTCGCGCGGCATGGCGGCCTAGCGTCTACGGGCGCCCCCGGAGGAGGCACCGTATGGTGCGGGGAGCCTCTCTATCGCGTCGACGTGCAGTTGTCTGCATTGACGCGCAGATGACGAGGCTTGAGGCATGATGCCCCACACGAGCGGTGTGCTTGACGGACATGGGCGGAGCTGACTATATGGGAGAGCAGCACCGAAGAATTGCCCAGGAGTTGGAAGAGGGTGCCGCAGTCCCGCAGGAGGGAGGCCCTGGGCGTGGGTACACCGGATCGGAGTTTCCAGGCACGTGCTCTACATAGAGCCTACCGACTGGCAGCGCATGACCGCGCCGTACCCTCTCTAGCTCGACGGGCGGGGTGGAGCGCCAATACGCGTCACATCGGCTGGCAGCGGATTCGTTGGTACGAGGGACGTCGCTGCCGGCGGTATATTACACCTTCAGGTGTGGATGCTGCGGGGTAGACATCAGCGCCAGCGGCGAGCATATTGTCGCCGACCATAACACCATCAGTGAGATCCCGCCCTCTCCACATGCGCACGCGTGGCTCACAGGTCTCGCACGCACAGCAGTGGATGTCCAACCCTCCGCCTCGCGCCACCTTCCTCCACTAACAAGTGAGTCACTGGTGCCACATTCCGCCGAGCCCTACCTCCTGGTGACGCCGCTTTTGTGGTTGGTAACCCAGCAAATGAGGAAGGCTGCACACGATATTTGCTGCCCTCATGTCACATGCACTGGATGTTGTTTTGCTGTGCAAGTTTGTGAACGAAGGTGGGCGGTGGTGTGCTACTAGGGAGTGCCAGCAAAGCGCGTGTAGGGCGGGCTCGCTGTGTGTGGTCCGTGACGAAGACGGTCCCTTTCTTGTGGTCGTATGTATGCTTATCTGCGTGGCCATCGGGAGATGAAGGTGCTGGCGAACTCCGGCGCCTCGTGGACAGCTTGACGGTAGGTGGTTCGTAGCACGGTAAGTGGTTACCGTACGGTCTCTGCATAGTAGGATGCTGCAGGCTGCAGTCCCATTGGACGATTTGCGACAACATCCGTATTCCCAGCTCCATCGGACGTACGGACGATGCGATGAACTATCGACTATTCCGGCTTGCATAGCAAACGTAGATGGCGGACAAAATCTGGAAAAGGCGCACCAGAGGTAAAAGTGACGTGGCCACTCATGTTAGGGTCGCCACTGCTGAACGACTCACGTGCGTTGAGCACGAGTGGTGCGATTATGCGAATGCTTACTTGCCGCGTCGCTACTATATCAGCCATACACTGAAATGGCCATACGGGATATGCACGGGTAACACATAACGGTCTTGCTGTCGCCCATAGAATGAACAACACGTCGCTCCTCGCTACTCCGCATTGGTGGTTACGGTATATGGCAGATGTTTGAATAAGAGTATGAGCTTCCGAGGATTGATAGCAGGGGGGGGGCAGCAGGGGTTCTGTGACTTCCTAGGGGGGGGTGCTGACCCCCCAGCGCCAAAATCCAAGTTCTAGGGGGGGGCGCTCACCCCCCAAGGGCAGAATGCAAGTCCTATGGGGGGGGGATCTGAGCACACCCCCTTGCCTCATAATAACTCCACTGTTCAACGAAAATTCGCGCCTGCGGCGCATAATAATATAACATGTGAGGCGATAGCGCGGGGCACGCCCACCCCCACCATCCTTGCGTGACTAGTCCGCGCCCCTAGCTGCAAATAATGTTAATTTCCGAGCGAGCAGCTCGGTAATTTCCATAAAATGCCAGCCGCAGGCGAATTTTTTGAAAAAAAGAATATTCTTTCTCCAAAATTACACAGTTTCTTAAGAGATAATTTACTACATTTATGCACCTAGGCATATTCCCTCTCATAGATTATTGCAATTTCAGGTAGTCAAGGTTGTGCAACGGTATGGTGGAATGCTAAAATATATTAAAAAAATGTTGATTCTTCACAATTTGTACTATGGATTTTGCACTTTAAGGCATCTATTATCAATATTGAATCACAATGTCTATTCCATAAATGAGAACTTACTCTCAACTGACATAAGACGGTCAACCACATCTAAAACCACATTCAAATTGGCCCGAGAATCTGTCGTAGTGAAGTGCCACTTCTTTCCTTTGAAATGATGATCTAGTGCAGCCTTCAAAAGTCCATCAGAGTGCTGCGGTGCTGGGCCATTCGAATGGACGAAAGTCTCCTTGATCAAAGCCTCTTGACTCAAATGCCTTTGGCCCGCTGCGTGCTTATCAACGCATGCACCTTGAGACTCCACAACAGCCTCATTCTGTGTTTTCAAGGCGCAGTGTTGGAACAAGAATATCCAATCATGCACATCCGTGTAGAACTCAGAATTTGTTAACAGGTCTCGCATGACAACTGTGCCTGGCGAGAGGTGCCACTTTGCATACCTTGCTAGTTCCGAATATGCTGTAACCAGTCGTTGTTTGATGACTAAATGTTGCGCCCATACTGCAGTGATTGATGGCAAATAAATATTGCCATGCTCTCTAGCCCAATCATAAACCTGTCTCAAGCAACCTTTCTCATCTGGCATTTTGCAGGGCAACTGAAATAAGAAACGTAGGTCAAAGCACTCAGCCATCACTGCACACCAGGCGTGGACTTCACTGTTTAGAAAACGGTCAGTAAAGTGCTCCAGGACAAGGTCACGCCATTTAGCCAAGCGTGTCGTGCACACTGATCGAAAAGCTTTCCTGAAGTTCCTCCCGTGAACTGGTGCGGTCTTTAGCGTCTAGTGTGTCTTTGTGTGTGAACACGCAGATCTGTGATATTTCGATCTGACGGTCCAGAAAACCCTGTGAGGCTACAGCTCGATCTACTGTGCAGAAACCTCTAAAATTCCGCAAGCTGAAGCTCCAAATTTCCAGATTTCCAAATTTCCAAATTTCGGACGAGGCCGCCCGTTGGGCCCATCGCCAAGCCCCGCCGGGCCCTCCGGGCTCGATTTCCAGATTTGACGGGCCCTGCCGGGCCCGATTTCCACAATTATGCAAGGCCCGATCGGGCCCTACCGGGCCCGCTTGTGCCCTAACGGGCAAAGTTTCCAGGTTCCGCTGGCCGATTTCCATATTTTTCGGAGCGAGCATTGCTCGCTCCAGACGACATAATTTGCAGCTAGGTCCGCGCCCGTGATGGTGGTATCGTGGGACACTCCCGCCCGCCCCACGCGCGCGATGGTGGTCTCGTGGGGCACTCCTGCCCGCCCCACGCGCGCGATGGTGGTCTCGTGGGGCACTCCTGCCCGCCCCGCGAGCGTGATGGGGGTATCGTAGGGCACTCCCGTCCCCCGCGAGCGTGATGGTGGTATCGCAGGGCACGTGTCGTGGGGCACTCCCACCCGACCCGCGCGCGTTATGGTGGTATCGTGGGGCACTCCCGCTCGCCCCGCGCGCGTTATGGTGGTACCGTGGGGCACTCCCGCCCGCCCCGCAGTGTGCGCGAGTGCAAGTTCTAGGGGGGGGGTGCTGACCCCCCAACGGCAAAAAGCAACTCCTAGGGGGGGGGTGCTAACCCCCCAAAGGCAAAATGCAAGTTCTAGGGGGGGGGTATTTCTAGAACCCTGCTGCGCCCCCCGCTATCAATCCTCGGAAGCTCTATTCAGAAATACCTTGCATGGAACGTTGTAAAATGGCATAATTGTATTATGTGTGTCATGTATTTGCATTATATGTGTATGCGCGTGTATGTGTACAGACGCTCATCTGAAATTATGACGTGCTCAGATGCAATGGGCCGCGGGATCTCGAAATTCAGGGTTTTTGATGCACTGTATAATTTTCACCGTCGCAAAAATCACCTTTTCGCTCGGGGTCTTTCCAGACCTATTCCAAGGAAGCATACTGGTGGGTCTGTGCTGTTCAGTTCTTGTTTACTAACAAGAACTGACGCGATCCTTACATTGCAATTGCGTGTGATTTGGCTCGCTCAACGTTGTGAACACCCACTCGAGCATCCGCTATACCTCGCTCGCTCGTGAGGTATATCGGATGATGGCAATCGATGCGCAATAGTCTCAACATTCCAAAAATGTACCTCCTTTATCAATGCGGTAAGCGAGGCGAAAGTTATCGTTGCGAATCCGCTTTTGCGTGAAAACACATATCCCGCAAGTGGGTTAGTATCCTGATTTTTTGTGCAATATACACGGTCAAACAGGCACTGCGACTCCTCCCGCAAGTCTTAAAAATAATGAACTCTTCCACAGCGAAGAAAACTAGAACGGGGAAATCGGAAACATCGAACGACTGCAATTTGCCATCGTGGACCATTTCTGAACCGTTCCCCGATTTATAGCTCCGTTGCTAAAAATCGGGCTGCTTTCCGTCATATTTTCAGATGGGCGTTTGTACGACACAGCATGTGCATGAACGATTATGTAGTGTCAACGTTGAGAAGCAAAACCTCAACTGCATCTGTTCACCTGGCCACTTACAAAGCAATAACACTTAAAAAAGTCTTCACCGTGTGAATAGCAAAGGTTTGGTAGCATGATCCAGCTACGTTACCCTCCTTGTATACATATGCGCACTGCTAAATACACCAAAACTGATGGGCCAAACCTATTTATTTATCTCACTCCACTTCTGATTTGGACAAGGTAGTCACTACTTCCCCCCAATTTTGCGCCGAAATCTCGATGCTTACATGGCTGGAGGGGTGTAGGTTCCTCTTTTCTTCTTCTTTTAACTTCACTTTCTTTATTTCTACATTTTCTATATTTTCGATTTTAAGACTCAGCTCTTCTGTGATCTGACTCAATTTTTGGGGGTCGCATTATCTTGACTTTGAAGGACTGTGATAGGATGTAAAAGTTGATGGAAGTAATCAATAATTTGTATCACGATGTGCATCTTCTCGCTAAATGGTTCCCATGCACTTGTGCTCACCTTGCCCAAGTGATCACGCTTTTTTGCGCACGCAATGTACGTGTGTATTGCTTCATCAATATTCGCTGTCACAATCCAACCCATCCGTCATGAGCCTTTGTTTTGTAGTGTATACCGGGTCATTTTTACTATACGACTACGATTCACGCTATTGATATTTGAGTGAATCATAATTATCAAATCACACCAATTTCGACATAATCAAGTACACAATAGTGTAAAGCCGGACAGACATGGATGACCAAATCGCATTCTCATACCACACATTACCACAATGCAAGGACACAGCAGCGCAAGCCAGCAACCAACGATTGTCGTGAGATGCGCCAACCAAAGTCATCAGCTCAAAGACTGAAGTTTGCCCACCAACACCCAAGAATGGAAAAATGTTAAGCAGAGGCAAGGGATGGCCGCGACCCACACCCTAAGAGAGGTACCCAACATTTCAACCACCTCATTAGGCATTCCACAACAAGAGTTGTGTGTTCCATCAATAATGCCATGCAGCATGATTCGAAGTTTCTACATGTTGGCAGACTCAGGCTCCTCCCACAACTCTCATCAGTATATCCCATGGCATCCTTAGATCCCGAAATCCCCCACCTTCAGGCATCTTATCCAAAGGAGCTATCAGAGGGTTGTGATATGGAGATAGCTGCAAAAGCTTGAACACTGCAGCACATGCCTCACAACTATAGTGATGGCCATTTGGGCGAGCAGAAGGTGCACATTGTGCACTGCTGGCATGCACGATGGAGGGAGAACCAAACAAAAACAAAGGTGGGCCAAATCCGAGCAAACGTTTTTAGGGTTTAGGATGAGAAAGTAGATGCAGTCGCCAAGGAGTCACTCCACGCCTCTTGCCCTCGTGTTCCCTGGTATCCTCCTACATCCTGCCACCTCCGTTTATCTACAGGTGCGAGTGCAGGGAGGTGACTTACGCAAATGGCGACGCAGGTGCTCGCACTCTTCCATGAGAGAGCAGAGCTCATCCAGTGGCAGTTTGCCAGAATCATTGTCACGAGTGTGCCCGAGCGCCTCAAACTTTTCCGAGCATATGGCCAACCGATCCTGTAACATGCGCAGCACTCCATGATCATGCCAACAACCATTTGTGGCAGCCATTCCACCCAAACTCAGGCATGGAGAGCTCATCAACGCCGTCGATTTAATTTGTCGAAGCAAAGCGTACGCATCGTGCAAATACATTCTACGAGATCTCGACTGGCACACCTCGATTTCTCTGTTTGCTTGCTGAGCATTGTTGAAGGAATCTTCCAGCTTCTCCTCTATATCACGCATTGATGTCAGATCCTTAGCCTCGCTACATTCTTCCACCATTTTGCGCACTCTCGAGCGTCGATTGCTGCATGGCCCATCGCATCCGGTCACAATCAATGGTCGCAATCCATATCAGGCACTATTCAAAGCTGGTAGTGAGTAATTGAGCCTCGGCCTCACTCCCCTGGCGCTCCCTGGTGTCCCATATGCGGCTTGCTTACGCCAAGCACCAGTTTGCTCCCAGTCTTCCAACTCATTCCGTCACTAGTTATGACGCCATTGTGCTTCATGCTGATATCATTCTTGAACAGCCAAACCTTTCATTTGTTACTACTGCAAGGATAGTTTGCTTCAGCGCATGCAAGCTACAGTGAAGTTCTGACAGAGCTCGAGTGCCGAGCGGAGTTGGATCGCACTTCTTTACTTGCGCCCAGACAGCCTTCTGTTTTTCTTCAGTTTCCCTCATCAGGTCGGAATGCCCAGAGCGCAGGGCTCCCGCCACCTCCAACATGACGATTGCCACCTGTGTCACCATCCTCGGCCAGTTCTCTCCATGCCCATATCACAGCTTCCCTGAAGGCAGAATCGGCGGGACACTGCGTGTGATAAAAGACGCAAGGGTGCGAGCATGGCAGTGCATGCTAGGCTGGAGCACTTAGAAAAGAAATCTCACCTCATTCTGATGGCGATAAGCATCCTCCAACGGAGTGCCCCCCCATCGATCAATGGGATTACGGTCGATCGGAGGGTCTATGTGCAGTAGGAAATCAATAACATCGTCCGCGCCCATGCTAGCCGCCTGCCCATCAGTGGATCGGTGCCCATCAGTGTGTCATACAGTGCATTTGCCACATCTGATCGATGGTGACAGGGGGCGCAGCTCATACGTGCATGCATGGTCATGCCCCATGATGTGTGTGTCTGCAGACCGTCTTCATGGTCTTACCACGTCGTCTGCGAGGAGCAAATCTGGAATAATGAAAGAATGAGCTGCAGGGCGCAATCTACGCAGCAGGCAGGCAGCGGTGATGGGCGGACCAGATGCAAAGCGGTGATGGGCGGACAAAATGCAAAGCGATAATGGGCGGACCAGATGCAAAGCGGTGCGCTTATTGTAGTCCGTCGAGTTTGGGTGCACGCCGCATGCAATCAGGATCTCCAGAGTAGGGACGTCGTCGCTTGCAGCCGCCTCGCACATTCTGCCCAGCACACCCCCGTCACTCCCCCGTCACTCCTACCCGCACACCCACGTCACTCCTACCGCCGCGTAAGCTCTCCTCTCCACATCACACTATTCCGAACTCTTCTCTACCCCTCCGCCAAACTTAACCAATCCCTTCGACCTCCCCTCTGGGGGATTTCTCCTCCTCCATGCTCCTCACGTTAGCCGAAACCTCACTTCGGGCCTGTGGCAGCTCCACTCCTGCCCACTGCCAAATGTGGCCCGACGCCTGACTGATGTATGCGATCTCCTCTGCCCCACCGCTGAACTCGACCCGTATACAAGACCCCTGTGGAAGCTCTCCCCTCCCCCGCTGCTGAAGTACCTCCATTCGGCGCCTGTGAAGCTCTCCTGCCGAATTTAGCTCGACACATCCATACGGCCAATGCGTCGCCTGTCCCTCGCTGCTGCACTGAGCACATATTTCCAGCTGCTGTGGCAGCTTTTTTCTCCCACGTTGCTGAATGCAGCTCGACATAATCCAACGGCTCACGGGCGCTCACCTCGTGCCCACAGCGAGAAATCTGTCACCGAGAAGGCGCCGGCTACCGCAGCACCACAACAAGCCTGCCCTCTACCTATTTGATTTGGGGAGAGCGTCGCAAATGTACTACCTCTAGTTTTAAACATCTGGAGGCGGTCCAAGAGCCGTGATGTGTGGCGCAAGATGAAGACCCCGCGCAGATTTGTAGCTGTAGCCGATGATTGGCGACTCAATCATTGGCAAACGGAACACGGTGGAATGGGACAACATTTTATGCCTGAAAGGGGGCAGTTTGGGTGGGGATGGGTTTGGGATGAGGTTGGGACGGGGGAGGTGGGGCAGAGCGCACTTGGAGGCAAGATCCATCTGACCTATGGTGCCGCCATTCTTGACGAGGAGCTTCTGCACGTCATACTTTTTGTGACGGATGGCATCCTCGAGGGGCGTCCCCCCGAAGCGGTCCAGACACTTCACGTCTGCTCCTTGCTCCAACAGGAATTTCACGACGTCATATTGCCCCTCTGCCACTCACATCCCACAGCTCCCTCCTCACACTGAGCCGCTGCTCATGACCGAGCACATGCTGGGCTCTCGGTCCGGCTGGAGGGCGCAGGCGTGGCGCTCGAGCCCCGGAGCCGCGCACAGGTCAGCCCCGCCTGCGCCGCTCCGCACGTGGCGCAGCTCAGCGGGTGCGCTGCCTTACGATACCGTCAGGCACAGGCCAAGTGTAACCAAGGCACAGGCTGCGCTGCACGGACCAGGACGCTCCATCTCAAACGAAATCCAGTTCTTCACACGGTGGTGAGTTCAGAGATCTCCGCACCTGCCGATGCCAGGTGTAAGCATGTGCGGCTGTCGTAGTCCGCCCAGTTCAAATTGACTCCGTTCTGCACGAATCGCTGTATCTGGACCAGGTCACCCTGCGTGTCCCAAACATACCCGTAGTCAGAATTCTGGGCTCAGAGGGAGGCGTAGCAAATCAAGCACCATCTCTGGCCGTGCAGGGATGTTAAAAGCGACCGATCCAACGATGGAGAGGCTTCATCCCAGCGGTTAGATCCACCCACTGACAAACGCCACAAAAACCCAAAACAGTCTCGGCGTGTTCCCCTGATGACCTCCCGGGCACGAGTTTCGGACCGACTTCGATCCATTCCAGGGAGTGGGGCGGACCTTCGCGCCAGCTTCACACAGCTTCACGGCAGCATCAACCTCCCTCATGTCCAGGGCGAGCTTCGGGTCGTGCTTACGGAATATCGCGCACGCCTCCTCCTGGACGTGTAGCACTGCCTCGTTCAATGGCGTGTTGCCGTGGCTGTCCTTGATGTTGACGCTAGCGCCCTGTTCCAGGAGGTGCCGGATGACCCCGAGATTCCCCTCCGAGGCCGCCACATGCAGCGACGTGCGGCCATAGCCATCGCTGCAGCTCCATCAGTTCCCCCATCCGCCGTCAAACTCACCTTGCAGCCGGCCTGGCAAATGGCAGCTCAGCAGCTGCACTGAATGGCGCACGTTGGGCAGATCCCAGGAGCATCCCCAAGCGGTGAGAACTAGTGACCGCTGTGGGGTACAGGATGACGATCAATTATCTAATTAGACCACTGTCAGGCGTTTCAAGCCCAGGGTTTGCGGATCTGAACCTCTGCCTGCCACACGATCGAATCCATGAGGCAAGGCGCCAATCTGTGCCTCTTGGATCCAAAATTGGCTATCAGCATTTCTGCGGCCTTCCGAGGATCTGCAGCGCTTGTGGCATCGAAGCACAGGATTGGCTAACACGTGCGACGGTGCAAACCCATCCGGCCAATCATCTTGGTTCCAGGAATGGCGATGCAGTTTTCCTGTGCTCCTTTCCGGCAACTCGAGAGTCAAAATACGGAGGCGCTCGAGGACGCCGCGTCAGAACCCTCCGTGCACACAGTGTGGCTGGTGGCAACGGAGAACTTGCGGTGTGCCACTGCCGCCCGCCCGGCCCGAGTGCAAGAGAGAGGTTAAACCGGAGCATTCGCGGGGTTTCTCCGAGTAGCGCTGTCATTCGGCTCAGCGGAGGGTGAAGGTTGATGCAGGCAGGCCTAGGAGCTCAATGACCTCTACTGGGTCTCAGCCCTTCGCTGGGAGCGGCTATCCAGATGCGACTCGCGGAGGGGCGGAGGGGCGGAGGGGCGGGGAGGGCTCACGTTGCATCCACATCGAGGCCGGTCTTCAGCAGCGACTCCTTGAAGACGCTCTGCATGTCCCCCCTCCCACCCCATACCGCCTCACTCCCTGCCCCCAGAAGGCGGCTTGACCCTATCTCTCAGAGAAGAGGGGCGGAGGAGCGGTCGATGAGATGACATCTGGACACGTAGTGGACTGAGCGGGGCTCACACATGGCACCGCGTCATACACACCACACGTATGGACATTTGTGGCGCGAGTGAGCAAGCGCTTACACGTCAAGGTCGTACACTTTACTGTCACCATGAGTGGTGCTTGGACCATCCAGCTGGGTTTGCAGTCGCAACCAGCTCGCGGTGAAGACGGTCGGCTGTCGCGAATTAGAACACCAGCCCCGAGCTGAAAGAGGCTGGTGCTGTGCAGCACAGTTTTTCCGCCGTCGACTACAACAAGGAGCTGGAGCCGGGAGTGAGATTGAGGGCTGAGAAGAGCACAGCTACGAGGTGCAGGGGTTGGTATTGGCAGGGTGGGCAGGAGGGAACCTCAGATGCGCGGCGCGCGGCCTCAAACAGGCGCGTGAGGTTGTCGTTGGCCCGCTTGGAGCGCAGCATCTTGATCGCGTCGCCCATGCCGCTCACCTCCAAGGTCTCCAGCATCTTGCTGCCACTGTCTCTGGAGGCGGAGGTGCCATGGCTCCGCCCACTTTCGCTCTGTGGTGCCACGAGAGCCGCGCGCCCGTCAACCAACTTAAACCCAATCCCAAGCCATGTCCACACGAGGCAAGCAGGCGCCGAAGGCTTGGGGCGCCCGTTTGCAGCCCCCCTGCGATGACTTCTCCTGAGCAGAGCGAGAGCGGGGCAGAGCGCAGCAGAGCGGAGAAGAGCCGAGCAGGCCAA
Source organism: Cymbomonas tetramitiformis (assembly GCA_001247695.2). Classification (NCBI taxonomy): domain Eukaryota; kingdom Viridiplantae; phylum Chlorophyta; class Pyramimonadophyceae; order Pyramimonadales; family Pyramimonadaceae; genus Cymbomonas; species Cymbomonas tetramitiformis. The sequence continues at coordinate 40,114 of LGRX02035196.1, read as the reverse complement.
CGTGGATTGGTGCTTGCACAACACTCCCGGGATGCGACCACTGAAGATGGTTCGCAGTGCACAGGGCGCCCCGGCAGCTTCGCGTCCTCTGGCCGCCAGCAAGCCACCCACTTGCACACCTAAAATCCTACATATGGCTGCTGTCATGGGACATGACCCGCATCCCTCTGCCCGGCATTCATGCATCTCACAAGGAGAGCGAGCTGGGTTGCAATGTCGGGAAGGCGGCTGGGTGCTTGAGGCGGGATGCGCAAGGGGGCCAGGGAGTGGGTGGCGCACCCCCCCTTGGGACTGGGAGTAGTGGCTCCCTGCCTCACGCTCGTACTCGGTGAAAGAGTGCAGGGCGTTGTGGGCGATGAGTTCCTCCTCGGAGGGGTAGAGCTTTAGCAGCTGCACAAAGTCGAATCGCTGGAGGACGAAGCACACGCAGTTCATGCCCGGGCTGACCCGGGCTGACGTGAAGTGGCGCATGCCGAAGAAGAAGGCCAGGTCGCCGGCGGACTCGCCCGAATTGACCGTCTCCACCACGAGGTCCCCCTCCTCGTCGGTGTTCACCACGATCTGCACCGACCCGCTCACTACAAAAACCAACTCCCGGCACACCTGCCGCCCCGGCTCCGCCCACCCGCCTTCAGCCGTCTCACCGCTAATCACATCCGCACACCGCGGGGGCCTCGAGGTCGGGGCCCGGACCGCGTGCAGACACCCACTCCAGCAGAAGAAGCGGCCGGCATGCAGAGGTCAGCGATCAGGTGCCTGGGTGGGAAATAAAGCATGAGCAAGGGGAGCAGTGGGAGTCAGTGCACCAGGCTGGTGTGGGCGGAAAGGCGACTTGGGAGAGACGCGGCTCTAGGAATGGGGTTATAGCTAGAAGTGGGTTAGGCTGTAGCACCTCCGCCTCCCGGAAGACCACGGTGGTGGGAGGGAACTGATTTTCACGCAGGAGAACGGACAAGGAGTCCATGAAGTTGTCACCGCAACCCTGCTCCCCCGCATCCCCGCACACCCCTCACCCCCTGCTCGATGGATGAGCACTGCTGCAGCGGTATCTGTCGCCCACCCAGCGGGTGCGCTGAATGTCCACCTCCTCACAGCAGAATGTGGCCGGCGACATTCCTACCGGTGCACTGGGGCCGGGGTCTCAGTGTCGCAGGGCACGGGCAGTCTCTTCGCACACAGATATGGCGGACCTCACAGACGGCGTTGGTCCACCCTCATAAGGGGACAGGGCGTGCCTTAAGCAGCCGCACATCCGAGATGAAGTTGCGGGAGAGACACTTGGCCACTTCCACCTGCGGATCCAGGCAGAAGCTCACTCAGGCGAAAGGGTAGGGGGAGAAAGGGCGGGAGGTACTGCATGTGTGCTTGCGGGGGACGCCAGCTGTGGTGGCAAGCACTAGCGCAACTGAGAGCGAAAAGCAAGGAGGCGGGATGGGGGGACCTGGAGGGTGTGGCTCATCAAGGAGGTGATCTCGGCCATGTCCTGGTGCTTCTCTCCATTGCGAGACACGTGGAAATGCTTCTTCACCTCTTCCTGCAGCTCGTTCGGAAGCTGCCGCGAAGTGAGGAAAGTTTGAACCTTGATCATCTGCTCCTGGTCCTTCATCAGCTTCTCATCCGCTGCGAGCACGATGTTCGACATCTCGCCTGGGCAGCCCCGCCCACAATCCGAATCCCGTCAGACAGCACCAAACGCGCTAGCCATTAGCGCGAGGTGCCCTCACCTGGCACTTGCCAAACGTCTGAATGACAACTCTTGAACCCGGCGAGTGAGATCAGCCGTGAGATCCGTGCACCGCGCCGCACCAGACAAGGAAAGCATGCTGACAAGGCAAGGGCGTGCGGCCCGACTCAAGGCAGCTGGCAGGGACTTACCAAGTAGATAGGAGAAGAGGGTGATATTCAGGAACATGATCGCGATGACAAACGCAATCTCGGAAAAGTTAACAGGCAACATGTTGCCCACGCGACCGCTGCTGGAAATGGTGACTGTGACCCAATAGAACGAGAGGAGATACTTCTCAAATACGGTGTCCTTGTCCCCGAATCCCAGCTGCGGCTCGGGTATCCTCTCTTCCGCCATGGTGTCCTCCTCCAAGGCGTCGATGCGCTCTCTCTGCGCGGTGTACCAGGTGTGCCCGGAGTTCTGCCCGAGGGAGAACCTGCGCCACAGCCCCCCAAAAAGGCCAACTCAAATACTCCGTGTGACTATTGCCCGGTGCTCCTAAGCAAAAAGTGAACACGGGGTCTTGCCGGGTCGCCGTGCAGGAATGCTCGTGATGCTTGCGATCACGTGATGGGGGTGCAGGGGTGGCTCGGGGGGTTTGAGAGACGTGCCTGGGTGGGCCGGGCGGCGGCCTCAGCAGATGCATGTGGCGCCACAGGAAGCGCTGGTTCCAGCTAGTGGCATTTTAGGGTTGGGTTCTGCCGCGCGGCGCACTCACCACACACAAGCCGTCAGATGGAGGATGCCCGCGGTGATGTACAGCAGCCGCTTGATTTTGGTGGCGTTATTCTCGTTCTTCGAGAGGCTTGCCTTGAGGCTGACCAGAAGGTTGCGCAGCCTCAGCAGCTTGGGGAGGCGCATGAGGGAGGCGGTGTACATGTTCGACCCCATGCCCAGCGCGAACAGGTCGAAGGGAAGCGCAGCGCACATGTCAATCACGAACCCGTTTGCAACATAGTGCCGTGATATCTTGGCCCGGTCTGCTCATTCCCCGGACCCTCCTTCCTGTGAGGCATCCTTACTCTCCGGCCAACAGCGGCGGGCGACCGTGCGGCCCCTCACCTCCGCCCCGTTCTCCACACAGGCGGAGCATCTTTTCGGGGACACTGAGTTGGAACCATCAAGTCTGAGGCACGGTCTGGATCTCGGAGGCAGTGGGGGAGGTTGTCAAGTTGAAATTGCACGTCTCGGCCGGAGGTATGCCTACTTGTGCGCTGAGGCCAGGCCGCCGTGCACACCTCGGCCGGAGGTATGCCTACTTGTGCGCTCAGGCCAGGCCGCCGTGCATGCCTCGGCCGGAGATATGCCTACTTGTGCGCTCAGGCCAGGCCGCTGTGCACGCCTCGGCCGGAGGTATGCCTACTTGTGCGCTCAGGCCAGGCCGCTGTGCACGCCTCAGTCCGCGGAAGAGGTTATGATGCAGTCGATGCTCCCTCTCCGCGTGTGGTGGCCTGCCGGGCGGTGCGTATAAAACTGCGCACCGGTGATGAAGAGTGAATCCTTGTTGAAGTACGCCAGGCTGAAGTTGACAATCATAGCGTCCAGGAGCATGAGCAGGTCTGGGAAGAGCTCAAAGATCAGGTACATGGGCTGGTCGACTCGCTTGAATGGCTGGAAGGCGATGCGGAAGGGTACCATAAAGAAGCTGTACACCACCTGCCGTACCAGAAGAAGCGGTGCGGGCGGGGGCTGGGGTTTATTAGGCGTTCTGCACGGCGTGGCAGAGAAAGGGCTGCAAGGGGGGGGGACTAGTCTAGTGCAAGCAAAAGGGAGTCGGGGGGTCAGGCGAACTGAATGCCACAAGAGCAGGGGTTTGAGATCAGGAATGGGCTAGCGCATCCAAAGGCAGAGCAAGGTGCACGGTGCAGCCGGTGCACGGTGCAGCCGGCGCACGACACGCAGCGCCAGTGCCGAGGGGAGTGTCGTAAGAACGTCGCGGATCATGCCACATCTGCACACACACGTGGGAGATTGTTCCGGGGAGACTGGCCTGGTTATCTTTGCGGAGGGAGCTCCACAGGTGATGCGTGCACATCAGCGCACAACCAGGAGGCAGAAGAGGGCATGTGTTGGGGGGGCGAGTACGTGGTAGAGCATGATGGGGCGCCACACGCGTTGGATGGCCCAGTGCGACGGATTCAAAATGCCGTTGCCGACGTGCAGCTGATTCTTATCCTCGGACAGGACCTTGTCCTCGTACTCCTTCCTGCACTTCTGTATTTGCTTGCTCAGCAGGGTCCACGGAATCTCCGCGAGTTCGGTCTGATCCTCGTTCAGCAGGTGCAGCTCCTGCACCACGTTGTATGCGTCCTGCAACCCTCTCCCCGCCGAAATTTACATGCCATTGCGGGGCACACGAACTTGCAGGGGTTGATCAAGTGGCGGGCATCGCACGGCTTATAATGATCAAGTGGCGGGCATCACACGGATTATAATGGCATCTCCGCGACATCGGAACAGTAGGCTGGGCCGTCATATCGCCTCGCTGCGAGCGGATTTGAACTGCTATCCTGCCCGATCAGTCCGGAGCAATTAGCATGTTGTGCACAGCAAAATAGCTGCTCTGCCAGCTCGTCACAGCCATCGATTGAATACCGACTGTAGCAGGTTTTGGCTGGGATGAAAAGAAAAGGAAAGGCGCACTGTCGTCGGCCCTCCACTCTCCGGGGCCGCACCCCGTCGGAGATGCCATGCTGGCCGCAGAAGTCTGGGAACTGGAGCTGGAGGAACAGGGAGATCTGGTGCATGCGCAGCGGCTTGGCCAAGCTGCCCGTCACCCGGATAAAAGTCTGCTCATACAAGGCCATGGACTCCTCTGTGTAGAGCTCATCCACGAGCCTCGCCGAGCGGCGACCCAGCAGTTCTGCACCACCAGCGCTCCCCGACTCCATCAGGGCCTACACTCAACTCATCCCATCCAACCCACTGCACTGCGGCACTGCACGCCAGTGACAGGAGCAGAGGGCCGGGCTAGGTCTGGGCGCACTTGTGACAAGGCGTCTCGACGCCTTCAGCATGTCGTGGAAGGACCTGGTTGTGAGGGGCAGATACTTGTCCTTGGTCCCCATCAATATCATGGAGCCCTCGGGCCGCGAAGTCGCTGCTTCCACCTCTCCTCCAGCTATGAAGTTGATCACGCATTCCACATACTGCGTCTTGGACATGGAATCCCCGGCGCTCCAATTGAATGACTGCGCCGCACCCCCTGTCCGGTCAGCAAGTCTGTCCACGCGTTATGTTCGCTTCACGGTGGTGGGCTGTTTGCATCGAGCTGCACCGTGTATCCACGGCCATCCTTCTCTATCGATTGAACTCCTCAACAATCGACAATGGTCGATGCGGGTACCCTCAAACATGTAATGCCCAGACCTATCGTGTCCAGATATTACAGAACAGAGCTATCTGATCAACTCGATCCGGAAATCCGAAGAGGAAAAACACTGAAATCTGAAACACCATGCCTTCGCTCCGATAGATATCTGAAAAAGCCTGTCTTTGCTCCGATAGAAATAGGAGGCAAAGCTCCTTCGTCAGTGACCAAGAATCCTTTAAAATCACCACAGCCGTTTCATGTTCATGTTCATGTTTCATTTTGCACGAGACTCAATCTGGCATGCAGTAACAGATGCTGCACATTGCCGCTTCGGGTTGTCTCTTGGCTGCCACAATGGCATTTAATTCAGAATCCCTGAACACACCGGAAATGGGTGAGGGTACTTCTGACACGCTACACAGGGTCCTTTGTCCTCGGCGTGATACATCTTTGCCGGAAGTGTCCCGCCCGAAATGCATTGCCGTTTCAAATCAAACATGCGGTCCGAGTGACGTCATCCCTCAGGGGCAAACATACGGTCCCACCGGCCTCATCATCGCTAGCTCTCGTCTGACTTCACCTTACTCCCAGCCATGTGCACGGGATTGCCGTACCTTGAATACACGGTTATAGAACTCGAGCCCGACCTCACCGAATTCGTTCTGCAGGCTCCGGAAAAGGTCTCTTGACACGGTCTCGTGTACCATGAACTCGCCCGAGCCCGCCTCAATTTTGTTCAGCCGCAAGCGTTCGCCGCACACAAGCAGCAGCCACATATCGTGGAGTGTGGAGATTGCACGCTTCACGTCGGTGGGGCCCTGCACAAGAGGGGCACCGCAGGCACGTCAGCAGTGCAATCTTCCGCGGAAGCTGGAAACAAGAGGTGCGCTGCATGGCAGCGGACATTAGAGGCATGCATTGTGGCGTTGGACGCAAGACGCGCACAGCTTTACGGCAGAAGCGGGAGGCGAGCGTTTTAGCCACAAAAGCAGAAAACGCGTGCTGTGGGTGCAGTCAAGGATGCGCGGCCTGGAGAAAGAAACGAGAGGTATGCATCAGGGTGACCTCAGCAAAAGACGTGCAGCCTGGAAATGGAAGCGCGAGTCACGCATCGTGTCCAGGGAAGTGCGAAGCGTGCAGCGCCAAAACGCCCGGCGATGGAAGCGAGGGACACAAGGCGGTGACGGAAGCGAGATGCACACAATCTGGCAAGGTGCCAAAACAGGTGTTGCAGGCAGCCGAGGTTGGGGATGATAGGCATATACCCGTTCAAGGAGCAAGGAACGTAGCTCCGCGGAATAAATTAGGATGCTCTCAGGCCGAGCATAGATCCCGGACACTTCGTCCCCGATGCGGCGCGTGTGGGCGTCGTTCACGCACGCGACCAGAATGTCCTCCAGCTGGAAGGAGGATAGCTGCAGCAGCCCCCCGAGCGCCGGTCCCACCTCAGGCACTCCTTCCCGCTTGCGGGCAAAAGCAGCCAGCCCGCGCAGTTCGGGCGAGCGGCGCATCGCTTGCACCGATTGAGCGGAAATGCGCGTGCGTCTAGAATGTCAACGGGGCTGCTGCCTTGGTGCGGCGCTGAGAGGGCATCTCGTGCCGATCAGAAAGGCAAGGTGGTGGAAGAAATGTCTGGAGCCCCATCGAACCTGCAGCTCAACATCGTGGTTCACCGCTCCCTCCAGTGACTCCAGCTCGAGATAGCGCAACTGATCTTGCGCTGCGTTCACTTCTATGGCGACCTGGCTGGCCGACCTGGGAGGCCCAGAAGGTTTCGAGGCCACCCCAGGGAAAGGGACGGCATGTGCCAGCAGAATATCCAGCACCTGTTGCATGCACAACCACGAGCAAGCCCAAACCCCCGTCACTACAGACCGCTATTTCCACTACTGAGGCCGACTGGCTTGGTCAGCTCGGGGCAACCTCGGAGAACCATAGGCGCAACCAGCAAAACCAAAGCATTGCGCTTGGCACAGCGGTCACCGTGATGGTAAGAATGCAGCATCGCATGTGGGAAGAGTTGTGCGCAAAGGTCTGAGACCTCGAAGAGCCGGACGCACGGCCGCCGCGACTCGTTGAAACACTCGGGAAGGGCGCCATCGTACATCGTGATGAATTCCCAAAGTGCAATGCAGAGGAGTGCGCAGCAGCAAACCCTAACCCTAACCCTAATTCTAACCCTAGCCCTGTGTCGGAACTGAGGGCATCTTTCGGGAGGTCGGCAAAAATAGCACATCCGTTGCACTGACGAGGTTCGATGGCAGGAGGCTGGGTTTGGCTGGCTGTTCATTCCGCCGGCGGGCTTCTTGGCCAGACACCTACGTGGTGCGCGCACGCACCTTGCCCAGTCCCTGCTGCAGGTCGGAGAGGCCCTCCATGATCAGCATTTGGAAGGACCGGGCCACCTCCTCCGGCTTGGTGAGGTGCAGCGTCTTGGGGTTGCGCTTCTGCAGACGGGCCCCACAGTCCCCTCTCAGAACCCCTCCACAGTGCATCTCGACCCCCCACAGTCCAACCCAGTCACTTGGCACGCCGGGATGCTGGTTTCTCGGAGCGTGCAGTGTCTGCTGATCATTCGGGCGTGAAGACCGTCCAAGGTCAAAACAGCTCACCGCAGGTCATTCCCCGAAGAAACCCTGAGAAACCCTACGCTAAAAGGGCATGCAACCCTACAGCATAGATCAGAACCGTAGGATCAAAAACAACGGCAACGATACAGATACAGTGCAGCGATCATGCCACTCGTGTGAGCTTGTTTGAACTGTCGCTTCCGCCAAATATTCCCAAATCGCAACCGTAGAGTGATGATTTGGCGAAATCGCAACCGTAGAGTGATAATTTGGCGCGCACTGTCGCAGCGTTTAGTTGCGAAGTGAATCGATGAAATGCGTTTTGTGCTTTTTGCGAAACTGCCTTTTGCTGAATTCCAAATTTTTGGCCGAGTGCAGAGGGCAAGAATAGTGGAGAAGGCGTCGTCCTCTGTTCAGAAGCTTTCATAGACGGGGCTGTGTTTGTCGGACTGATCTACCAGACAGACCACAACCCGAAGCCTCCATGATGGGAGTTGACCGAGGTGCTGGTCGCAAAAGGAACCTTGACAATGCCGGTCGCCAGGACTCAGCCTTAGGACACTCTAGCAGGAAGAAATGGATGTGGGCGGCATTTGACTATTGGTTGTCGGAGTGTTTGGGAAATGCGTATCCCCAAAATTGCCTTGTGTCACACATGAGCGTTCCCGGTCAGGCGAGCTGAGGTCCTTTTAGCATTGGTTGATGTAGTACAGATGGGAAGTCGTAAGAACTAGGACTAGCTCAGGGCGCACAGTAGAGCACGTGGCCCAAATCTCCTTCCCCCCTAAAACACAATTGCCAGTTTCCTGGTTTCCTGGGAATCTTTTTAGGGTGCGAAAGCGTTACCAATCCTTTTTGCGGGACCGGGGATCCCTTTTGGAATATTGGGGAATTTGGTTGTGAAATGGTAATTAAGGGCTTGCTCGTCTCAACCCCGAAAAAGTCGGACAGCATTCCTGCAGCATAGCCCTCCCCAAGCTTTGCCCCATTGTCACACGTCTCGCAGCAGTGCAGGCAAGCTCCGAGGGAATAGCCACACCGCCCATCCACCTCGCTGGATAGGGTTAAAACAGGTTTGTGGTTGATGAATATTGACAAATAGTTCAAAGAAAGCAATGACCAAACGTGGCGGGACAATACTACGAGAGTCCATGAAACAGAGGTACAAGAAAGAATGTGACCGTCCTGGGTACAGCGAAGAATCAGGGAATATGAACACACGGGACCAGTATAACATTTTGCGTATTACAATGGATAAGATAGTTCAAATGCCCAGGCCGTAAAGATGGTTCGATAATTTGCGTTCATAGATCACGATGATTTGGACTAGTCTGCATGACGATGTGCTGGCATCCCTGAGCTCCCTCAGCGTCTCACGCGTGGGGCGTCACCCGTCTCCTCGGACTCCTTGAGCATCGCCTCTCTCACAACGGTCACAAGCGGCGGCAAATCCGGTACGGTTTCGTCGGGAGCTGGAAGCGCAAGATTGCTCTTCAGCTGATCAAACTCGTGCTTGCTCCCTTCGATCGCCTGCAGCCGATGCCCCACCACCCCCTCTCTCCTGTGCCGCCCTCTCGTGGGAAGCCAGATCTCCAGCGGAGACCATCCACCGCCTGTCGTAGCAGAAGTTTACTATTCACAAAAGGCGATCCTGCGCGAGAGCCCGCGATTCCTCCACTATTTGTTGAGGCTAGTACTAGCCACTGGCCACAATGCAAGGAAGGGGTCAGGGAGCGCACCTGGTTCAGAGTCTTCAGCCAGTTACGCATCTGGACATCCGATGTACTTTTAGTGCTGGTTGCTGCATACAACAGACATACACATCGCCCGTGCGAATGAGTAATCGTCAAGACTGCAGTTCACTCGCAGTTGTTGCAGTAATACACAACATCCAAGCTCAACGCCCAGATATATGTAGAGACGTCATCGCGCGATCGATCCCGATTCTGACGTTTTGCACAGTGTTAAAAGCGTGACGATCGCGAATGCTTTCATTCTGTTGCAATAATTTCGGAATCGCGAGGACTCGTGAGGGGTGGAATATGGCGGCTGTGTGCATCTCCGTTATATGACTCCGTTGGAAACGCCATCCAGCCGACACATAGTGCAATTCCTCGCTGCCTCGAGATTCAGCAGCAATTTTCAGAAGTAAGTTTGAGGCAGCGAGCCAAAAGCTGTTTTGATTTTTTGGGAAATTCGATGATTTGGGCATTTCGCGGGCATCCCATCAGTCGCGGGTGCCCGCACGCGGTCGCCAACTGTTGTGGGTGACCTCAGCTTCCTTTCTAGCAAGGTTTCACTCTGATACTCCCACGGAGCCATATAACAGAGCCCTGCAAGCATGCATGGGTGCATCACCGCCAAGGACCTCTTTGGTGAGGTGCGATGTCAACCTTTGCATTTCAGCTGGATCACCTTTGTGAAGTTTGAAAAAAAAGCCTTAACCAAAGTCGAGTCACAACAAAATCGCACGGTGCAGGGCGCGAGTTTCGAAGGACGCTTCCGCAATCGACAGCGCAGGAGCTTCCGAATTCAGGATGGCCAATGAGAAACGAGGATTTGCTTGTCCCGATTCTGTAATGTCCTCAGAAAGTGAAATCACCGTAACACACAGCCGACAGCGTCTTAGAGATCTGAATCGAAAATTTGCACATGCTAGATGCTTCACAGTGCAGAACAGTGCAGAATCTTGGAAAAAAGAAAATCGAAAAGCGGCAAAAGGCCTCACCTTAGTTATGGGCCCAAACGCCAGAAAAAGGGGTTAAAACAGGGGTACAAATCAGTAAAAATGGCGATCTTCCCCCGAAAAACCCCCACCGGTGATATATATATTCTTCATCAGGGTGATCTAACGGTCATTTTGATACCTTAAAAGTCACGATCGGACGACTTCGAATGTTCAGTGTGGCGTCACTGATATATGCTGCTCAACGTGCTGGAAAATTGCACGAATAATCTCCAGAGAAACTCAGTGATGAGGGTTACTCCAATGAAGAGCGGTCAGGGAGCTGGGGGCCGAACGAGGTCAAGTATTAGATTTGCGTAAGATTTCACAACAATGGCACTCAATTCATCAAAATCGATGTCACCCTCTCGAGGGCTGAGCAGAGCTGTTCGGAGGCTTGAGCCAACGAGCAGTTTGGAGCCCTGCGGAATGTGAGTCGTTCCAAAAATTGCCACCGATTAACCTGAGCCTGTGTCACTAACTCTGACAGTGTTGGTTCAAACCGTCCAAGAGTAGCCGGCATCCTGACAAGTGTACAAGTAGGAATCCGAACAGACACGGAGTCAGCTCTATTGTACGGCATGACCATGGTGGTTCTTGGAGCAGCTCACAATCAACCACTTGCTCATCGAATCAGCCTGGACGCAGACGCGGCAAGGGCGCAGCCGGGGTCGGCCGTGGGGCTGGCGCCGGTGGTTGGTGTGCCTGGCACAGGCCTGCCGGTTCCTACGTTCCCTTCGGGGGACGGGCAGAAGGAGCCTACTCCACAGGGAGCGGAGGAACCCTTTTGATGGGCGGTCTATTGCGAGTGACGGCTGTTTCAGTTTACGATGGAGAACACGGTGGGATGCTGCGCTCTGGCCCGAGTGCTAGGCCCAGCATTCGGGTTGTGCATGTACCAAACACCTTTGTACTGAAGCATCCGAATAAAGCTATAAAATAGCAAACTGCCCCAAAAGTAGAAGCATAGCCTGGGAAAGTGGCGCATCAGCTTCCAGTGTGTTTTGGTGCCAAAAGAGGTGATTACATCAGGAAATAGTAAATGGAAAAAGTCGAAACCACGATCGAGAAAGCGCAACAGAAAGAGTCAGTGTGACACAGTTTCACTCAGATCGGGTTACGGGCGGCGAGATGACATCCGTAGATGTCAGAGAGTGGTTGACATTCCTACAGAGGTGTGACTGACCGCTGACAACCCTGCGTCGGACAACCCTAAGGGTTGAACTCCCTAGAAGTGATATCTGTGTATAAAACCCAACCCAGGCCCCTGGTGAGATGCCGAGCTCTGGCCCGAGTGCGGAGCTCAGCATTTGGGTCGAGGACTCGCCAAACACCTGTGTACTGCATCACATCAGCGGAAGCACCAAGCACTTGGATAAAGGAGCACACGACTGAACTGCACCAAATGGCGCACTTGTGGTGCGCGTGCGGCGCGGCGCATGGCAGGCGCGCCTGGCCTGGCGCAGTGGCACGCCCGCACAGAAGGGGACGTGTTCAACGAAGTCAGGCTTTCAGGGGTACAACAGGGCGGTGGGGGATGCAGAACCCTCGAGGATTGTATGGAAGGCGCTGATGCTGGAGACGACCGCCAACACTTGGTCCATCAAAGGTGAGAACTTTTTCGCGATGGTCGCTCCCACTTTATGAATCAGGAGTCGGAGCTCGCAGTCCAGCACAAGCACCTCCATAGTAGCCTCGAAGGTAACCTGACCTCCACGCAATCCTCACCGTCTTCTGAGCTCATGGCCCACGTGTCCTTACGGCCTCTATTCCCATCAAAGATCTACGCTTGTCTGACAATGGAGCTGAAATCGGTTCAAGCGACACGGCTTGCATGCACGGCGGGCAGGCAACAAGAATGGGGGATTTGCTTCATACATACATGGCATATGTCATATGACATGACAACAAATCAGGTTGGTAGGTTCGGGCGGTGGATGGAGGTGGGTGGAAATGACGGGCAGGAGAGAGGTGTGCGGGCTAGGGGGGGGAGGCAGGCAATCTCAGCAGGTGCGCGAGCGGGCAGGACCATGATTTCGTCATACGAAACCGGACCCTTGTCTGCGGAATGCTCCCCCACGCCTTTCTCCCGCATCTTCACGATAGCCAGGCGCACGTCGTCCATGTGCAACGTCTCCAGCTTCGTACGCAGGACATAGCCCTCCTTGGTTCCCTCCAGCTGCCCCAGATCTCCTCCAGCAGCCTGCCACAGCCTTCCACCATCTCCCTCACAACCGTCTTTGCATCGTCTGTCTCCGCGAAGCCGGCCAATCGGCGCAGCCTATTGGAATCTGCAGTGTCTGCTGATCAGTTTGATGTAAAGCATGACTGTCTAGGCCTTGCACAGAAGTCAGGATGCTCAAACCCTGAAGGAACCCTGAAGAAACCCTATGAAACCCTTAGATCTAGATCTGTAGATCTGCTGAACTAATCGTGGCCGTTGGATCATATGATGACCATCGGCAAGACACAGTGTGTAATAGTTCACCGGCCCATCGCAGACGTGTCACTGCAGTCGTTATGAACTCGACAGTGACACGTCATACTCTAATTAGTGAACTTTCGCTTAGACTGCCCAATCAGTAATGATTGGGCGCTAACGTTCGTGGCGTTTCGAGCTGCGAACTGATATATCTTTTGAGAATGAAAGTTTACGCTCGCTTTTGCAAATTACCCTGTATAGAATTCCAAAAGGTTATGGGCCCACTTACATTGTAAGTGAGGATCCGTTTTGTTTATCACGCAAATTTTCCGCTGCGCGTAAGAGAATTCATTATGGTCAAAGGGAGTAAGAGCTATGTCAAGCGACGACACCGTCACCTCCTGGTGGCGCGCCAGCTTATGAGGAGAAGCCTGGCGAGTCGTCTTTGCGAGATATTGCGCTGAGTGGTCAGCAGGAGCAAATCTCGGCGCTTACGGAAATGGTGAAAGGCTTGAGTGCTCAGCTCTACGATATTCGCAGCCTTAATCACTCAGCTCCCCGCGCCACTGTCCCTGTGGACCAACATCTCAATTCGTCGCCGCTGGTGGGCGACGTCCTTTACCAATTCTTTCTGATATGACTAAGGGACTTTCCGCGGACTCGTACTTTTCTGGCAAGGAAACTGACCAGGAAGGAATTTGGGACGAGTGGCTTGCGAAAATTAAGCCCTCTTTGCGCCACCCTTCTCTTGCGCTACTGCTCTCGGAATCTACTCCGCTCCATATGGTGAGGGGGGATGACTCCTATCTTGAGGAAGCGAATCAGCTGTTTTATGACTTCCTCTGCTGTGTTACCACTGGCACTGCGAACGCTGTCGTTCGCAGCTACGAACAACATTCTGACGGTCACGGAGCCTGGCTTGAGCTATCCAAATTGCGACGCAACACCAGCGTCGTCTACTTCATCACGCAAGTGGATAAGCTGCTGTCGCTAACGAATCAACTCTCGAGACTTGCCCCTCCTCTTCCAACGTTTCTAGAGTCCAAGGAGACTCTTCGGCGTGTACGCGAGTACTCCGCAAACGCGCGCGTTACTCCTTCTGGCAAGCCTCTGTGTATGGAGACGGTTGAGACCATATTTTCTGCCATGGCTATTGTGCGGCTGCACCCCGACTATATGCTCCTCAAGGCCAAATTCATGTCTGAGACCCTGCCTACCGCGAGTGTGCTGTCGGACCAAGTCACATCTCACTACGACACCATACTCGCCCCGCGTGCTGCTGTGGCGCAAACTGCCCACGCGCTGGATACTGAATCTGAGACTGCTGGTGCTATTGCTGACGACAGGCGTAAGCAGGAGGAGGCGAAGCGGCAGCGACTGGCTGTCAAAGTCCCGTGCCCTGTCTGTCACAGACGTGGGCACCCTGCTAAGGACTGTTTCATCAAGAACGTCGAGAAGCGGGGGGGCGTTCTTCAAGAAGGCTTCCCCGACTACCAAGGCGGCAATTCTCAAGAGGGTGGCGGACTATGGGAAGCATGGTAGCTTACCGAAGCCTGGTGAACATCGTGGTGCTGCAGCTGGGCAATCTGAACTTCATCCTGGACTGGAAGAGAGTGGTGAGGCCCTTTTTGCCATTCGGGAGGCTGGTCCATCTGACTTGCACCCTGGTCTGGACGAGACCGGTGAAGATATATATGCCAGTTCTTTGGGCTCTGGACTATTGGAATCTGGTCATTCTAGCATCTCTGGCTCGCTGACCCTTTGCCCGGCCTCGGGCCAGCTATCGACGTGTCGGAGCTCCGTACTGGTGGAGTCATCATTACCGGACGGTGCACAATCTGCCCTGAGCTCAGGGCCAGCTGAGGCAGGTAATCTCAACATCTCCGGGTCGCTGCCTTCCAGTTCGGCCCCGTGCAAGCCCTGGATATCTGGTCGGGGCTCTGTACCTGTGGAGTCCCAGTCCTCTGTGTTCCCGGTATTCAATTACTACTCTGTCCTGACGGAGGTGGGCGAGCCTGAGGTTGTTGTATCCCACACTGCTGGTGAGTACACTGGGGACAATGAGGGCACTGTGAGTGCACCTCGTGTGGAATTGTCTTCAGTGGGGCGCCCTCCTCGCAGGGCCAAGAAGAAGCACCACTGCTACGTTCCCAACAAGCATTCTCCTGTGCTCAGCCGTCGTCGCCGCACCAAGGTTGTACCTATTTATGACTCGTGGGTCTACATTGATGTGCTCATTGCCTTGTTCCCTGACAAGGCTCGCCTGAAGAGGACACAGGCCCAGTGGGATGATGGACGTGATCAGCACTTGGGCGACACTTTCCAGATATCCCCGAGGCAGTTATGGTTCAAGCCTGGATTGCAACGGTGGCACTCTATCATGATGGCCGGGTCGGTGGAGATATTCCTTCGTGCTCACCACATACTTGACAGGGGTACTACTCTTCCTCGTGGTGTTGAGCACACTGTCAGTGCCAAGAAGATCCTCTGCCAGCTCCTTGTCATCAGGCAGGCCACGGATGACATGGACATATTACTGAAGCTGGAGTCTGTCATGGTGCGCACCTCGCTGGTAGACCTGCATAGCTGGGCGTCTGAGCTCGGGGGGGCCACCAGGACCTTGATACAGGCAGTGGAGGACTTTGGAGGCATGCTATTCCTCGGTGAGGGGTGGGGCACCAGTGCCTGGCCTGAGTACACGGATTCTGGCTCGGATGATGATGCCTCGATGCCAGACCTGGAGGATGCCTCTGACTCTGACGAGGAGGAGGAGGACATGTACCTTGGGCACTCTGACGAGGAGGGCATGCACCTTGGGCAGCCAGTTGAGAGTGATGCTGGGTCTGTTGCCAGCCTTGTTTCAGGTTCGGACTCTGGCTCAAGTGATGGTGATTCTCTACCAGACCTGGAAGATGCCTCTGACTCTGACTCTGACGAGGAGGAGGGTATGTACCTTGGGCACTCTGACGAGGAGGAGGAGTACATGAGCCTTGGACAGCCCGTTGAAGGAGTGGGTTACAGCCCCTCTGATGATTGGGCCTCTGGACTGCTTTCTCCACCTCGCAAGATCCGCTTCTGTTCTGTGGCTCTGCTCCCCAGTGGCTATTATGAGGACCACTGTGAGGGCCACTACGATGATGCCTATGATGACCTCGTCGAGGATTTGGACTTGGGCTCTGACCCACGTGGTGAGTGTGCTTGGGTGCCTTGTGATACTTGGGCATCTGGTGTATATTGTGCCCCTGATGCTGGCCATGCTCAGGTGGCATGTGGTGCGAGTGCTGGCAGCAGTGGCACTCGGTCTGTTGTGGACAAGAGTGCTGTTATCGACAGTGGCGCCACCAAGCACACATCTTCAACTCTGTCCGGGTGTTCAATGCGGACTATGACACTGCAGCCTGTGAGACCTTCAGTGTGGTGCAGAGTCAGTCTGTGAGCTCCTCTGGCAGTGGCTCGGTGACCTTTGCCAAGAAGGATGTAAAGTCTGGGCGCATGGTTGGGCTACAGCTCCTTGGCACACACTGCATACCTGGACAGCCCTTCAACCTCTTGTCTGTGGTGGCGCTCGAGGATGCAGGTTTTCTTGTGGACTTTGGGGCCAGAACTGTGTCCAAAGGGGGGGTGGTATTCTCCTTTGCCAGAGTTGGCAACCAGTACATTATGCATGAGGACACATATGAGACTTTGGACACTCATCTAGCCTGTGCTGCCAAACATACTGATGATCAACGAGACCGCTCTGACTGGAAATTTGAGGACACCAAGCCTCACTTCACCACTCATGGCCCTTTCCTCCTGGAATTATTTTCCTCTGATGACAACCACATCCTGGATGACTACTGTACCATTACTGACACATGTTTTGGTAAGGATTGGGCTGGCAGGCATTGCTATGAGAACCCGCCATTCGACCATGACATCATCCTACAGTGTCTCCAGAAGGCCCTCACTGACTTCGACAGAGACCCTTCCAACACCAAATTTATGTGTATATTGCCTAAATGGGTCACAGCGAGCTGGTGGAGTTTGGTCTCTCGCTTTGATATTATTCATGAATACCCTGCTGGTGCTAAGATCTTCTCTGCACCGAGGGAGTCATGCTACAACGTGGCCAATCTGGAACCCTGTGGAGAAGATCGTGTGTGGATTGAGGACACCAAGTGGCCAGTGGTGGTTTTGTTCAAGGACTCGCACACTACAGAGCAGCTTGACATCAAGCTGCTACAACATGTGAGGCTGGGTCACATCGGTGACAAGTCTGTTGATCACATGTTTGCTCAAAATATTCCTATGAGCATCAGTGAGTCGCAGTACTCTGGCAGCCCAGTGCAGCCCCGAGAGGTGCATTGCCTGTAGGTTGACCAAGGCCATAAGGCCCTCTGCGAAACCCACTGGGAGAGAGCTATCCAAGGAACTGGGGAATCTT
The DNA here is from genome assembly GCA_001247695.2 of Cymbomonas tetramitiformis. Classification (NCBI taxonomy): domain Eukaryota; kingdom Viridiplantae; phylum Chlorophyta; class Pyramimonadophyceae; order Pyramimonadales; family Pyramimonadaceae; genus Cymbomonas; species Cymbomonas tetramitiformis. The sequence goes on along the minus strand of LGRX02035196.1, from coordinate 22,932 downwards.
GTATGGTCAGACACATGTGGACCATTCAGGACCAGTGCTGGGGGGTACAGATGGTTCGTGCTGTTTGTCGATGACTGCACTACCTGGATATGCATATTCTTTCTCAAGCTCAAGTCTGACTATCTCAAGGCTTTCCAGCTATACCTGCAGGAGGTGAAGCGCCTGAGAAGCACCATGAACCTGTCCAGCGAGTACCACATGGTGCTCCACACTGATGGTGACAGTACCATGATTGCTGGGCAAACTGCAGCTTTTTGTGAGGAGCATGGTATTGAGCAAAGGCATGGCTCCCCATACCTGCATGAGAACCAGGCAAGGGTAGAGAGGTCACACCGAGATGTACAAGCTATGGCCAGAGCCCTTCTATTGACTTCTGGATTTGGTGTGGACATGTGGCCCCTGGCCACCCGCCATGCGGTATACATCCTTAACCGTGTATTCCGAGAATCTCTGGGGTGGACTTCGGCTTACTACCTCATCAGGAAGAAGCATGCGGACCTGTCCCAGCTACGAGTATTTGGATGCATGGCCTACCCCTTTATTGACCCCACGATCCGTGAACATAAGCTCAGCAACCGGGCTCGTGAACTCAGATATGTGGAACATTCTGAGGTGTCATCTGCCTATCTGCTATATGATCATGAGTCTGGGAAGGTGGTCAACTCTGGTATGGTCACCTTCTCGGAGAGGCTGGACAAGCTGGGCAAGGTGGTGACCACATGGGATCCTTCTGCGGTGACCCCTCTCAAGACCAACTTCATGGTCACCACTCTGGATGCGCCCTACAAAGATCCACCGCCTGCACTATTGGAGACTGCTGTATTGGAGCAGGGTGTGTACTTACCTGAAGATAGTGATGAGATTGTGGCTGTGGTGAAGGTGGAAACCTCTGATGATGTGTGCTGGGTGAGTTTGAGCTCATATCTCAAGCCAGGCAGTGATCGCCTGTCACTATTGAGGGATTGCCCCTCATATGGGAGTGTCAATGCTCACTATCCACTGTTCACTGAGGTACGTGCTGTCACTGGGAAGGGGGACTCTGAGGAGGCCATGATTTGTGGACGCGCTATTGCACCTCATGCTCAGCCTTACTGTGTGGTCCTCCTCACCAACTTCACCATCATGGACCTACCTGCTGGAGATGTGCGATTTCCACCCACACACACATGCCTGGGTGTTCAGGCTGCAGAGACACCCACTGTGCAGAGCTCTCTGCTGCCTGAGGGAGTTACTGAGCCAAAAAGTCACTCACAGGTCCTGAGTTCACCTGACTGTACTGAGCGGCTCAACTCTATTCAAGATGAACAGGAAGCACTGGTACAGATCAAGAAGGCCTTACTGATGATGGACGAGGAGGACATACCAGCTGGGGTAAAGTTACTGGAAATGTCACTGGTGCTCAAGGTCAAGCTGGACAAGAACAGGCAACTCCTGAAGAGGAAGAGCCGGATATGTGTGCGGGGCAATAAACAGGAGTATGGGGTGGACTACTATGACACCTTTGCACCATGTACACAGCTGTCATCAGTCAGGATCATCATCACCCTGGCTCTGAACCTTGGACTTGTGGTCTACCACATGGATGTTGACACTGCCTTTTTGAACTCAGTGCTCGAGGAGGACCTGTATGTCCGTCTTCCCCGAGGGCTGGTCTATGGGGGGCACAGGTGTGCCAAACTGCTGAAGGCAGTGTATGGGCTTAAGCAGGCTGGCAAAGAGTGGTTTGACACCTCCGATGCGTTCATCATGGGATATGACTCCAGGATGCAGAGGAGTGACGTGGAGCCCTGCCTGTATTTCATCCGGGACACCACTCTCCAGGTCATCATTCTGGCCTACGTGGATGACTACCTGGTGGCCACCAATGACAAGTCTTGGTATGACAACTTTGTGGCCTCTTTCCACGCACAGTATGCGTGCAAAGATCTTGGGGTGCTGGACTTGGTCATGGGTATCGGGGTGCGCTGGGGAAGTGATACAGCATACTTATCTCAGTCTGGTTATATCTCCCAGATCATCAGCACTTATGGCCTGGATGATGCCAAGCCAGCAAGTTTGCCGATGTCACCTGGCACTCAGCTGGCTCCTGCTGATGGTAAAGGATCCATGCCTTACCGAGCTCTTCTGGGGCAGCTGCAGTGGGTGGCTCGCTGCAGTAGGCCTGACATTATGGCAGCAGTATCAGTCCTGTCAAGGTTCTGCGCCACATATGGTCCAGAGCACTTTGTGGCCCTGAAGCAGGTGGTGAGATATCTGAAGGGCACCAGGGAGTACGAGCTGGTGCTGCGCACTGTTTCAGTGCCTGGGGGGGGTGGCACTGGACCAAGCAGACCTTTGCCTCTCTCCATCTACACCGATTCTGATTATGCAGGGTGCAAAGTAACCAGAAGAAGTACCTCTGGTATCGCTGTCTTCCTCTGTGGGAGTCTGGTTATTTTCTCGTCTATGATCCAGAAGTGTGTGTCCCTGTCCACTACTGAGGCCGAGATCATAGCCATGTCAGAGGGAGCTCGGGAGGTGAAGTATGTCCTCAACGTGCTGGACTCACTGGTGGACATATGCAGACCAGTGCCTATGTACTGTGACAACCAGGGAGCTATCCACCTGGCCACTGACTACGTGAACAACTCCCGGTCCAAGCACATTGAAGTGAGGAACATGTACATCAGGGAGCTGGTCAAGGCCAAGGACACAGAGGCGCTGTACACTGGGACTGATGATAACACCTCTGACATCATGACCAAACCTCTGGCACTCCCTATATTTCGTGTACACAGAGAGCGACTGGGTGTCATGAACCTGCCTCGTGGAGACCAATGAAGACTGAAGGGGGCACCATCCCCATAAACTGGAGCTGAAGGGGCACCATCCCCATATCACTGGAACTGAAGACTGAAGGGGGCACCATCCCCATAAACTGGAGCTGGAGGGGCGCCATCCCAAGAACTGGGCATTGCTGACTGAAGGGGCACCATTCCCAAGAACTGGCAGTAGGACAACTAGACAGTCAGCCTTTAGAAGGGGTATTGGAATCTGCAGTGTCTGCTGATCAGTTTGATGTAAAGCATGGCTGTCTAGGCCTTGCACAGAAGTCAGGATGCTCAAACCCTGAAGGAACCCTGAAGAAACCCTATGAAACCCTTAGATCTAGATCTGTAGATCTGCTGAACTAATCGTGGTCGTTGGATCATATGATGACCATCGGCAAGACACAGTGTGTAATAGTTCACCGGCCCATCGCAGACGTGTCACTGCAGTCGTTATGAACTCGACAGTGACACCTCATACTCTAATTAGTGAACTTTCGCTTAGACTGCCCAATCAGTAAGGATTGGGCGCTAACGTTCGTGGCGTTTCGAGCTGCGAACTGATATATCTTTTGAGAATGAAAGTTTACGCTCGCTTTTGCAAATTACCCTGTATAGAATTCCAAAACAGCCAGCAGGCAGGTGAGCTTCAAACAGGGAGAGCTAAAGGCGGAGGAACTCCATTCGCGGAGCGTCAAACTACGTGAGGGGGCTCGGATGGGGCAACTGCACCTCAATCAACTTGGCGCAGTAGATGCAGTAGAAGGCGTCCCCGCGCAGAGCGTCCACAAGCGGGGTGTTGCCCCACCGGTCACGGCACTTGGGATTGGCCGCAATGCCCAAGAGATATGACACTGACATCAGTATGCCGTCGGCGGCGGCTAAGTGCTGCAGTCCAACCCGATGCAACCCGGTCAGCAGCCTTCATCGGTGCAGCAAATCATCAGAAGGAGCGCATCGCCGATCCCAAAGTATAGCCACAGCAGGAAATGAGAGTGCAAATTCCTCTCCACAACCTCGAGTCGCCATGGCCCTTTTACCACAGCAGATCCGCGGCGGCGCGCACTCCCTGGCTGCGGCCACTGTGTTGGACAGGGGTCCCACCCTGACGGCTCGGGACTCCCAGGCGCTCCGCGCACCACCGCGACACATAGCAAGCGGGCTTGGCGATGGATGTCGTGGCTTCACTCCGCGCAACGCCTACAAGCCCGAGGATTCGCACATCGTGTGGTCCGGGGAGCTCACCAAAGCGCAGCGCTGATCGTAGTTACCCTGAGTGCCCCTCCCGCAAGCACCCCCGCGGCCCAATCGAAATCTACCCACGCCGTGCTCCATCGTGTGCCATATGTACGAAGAGCCGCGCCCCTTAAGACTAGCGCCTTCTTGACAAATCAGCCGCCATCAGCTCTGTGGCAGGCCTCGGCGTCCGTCGCAGATTGGAGCCAATGAATTCTCCGAGCGCGCCTCAGCCTCCGCAATCAATGTGCACGGATGTGAGCCACCCAATGACGCAGTGGAAGCAACTGCCGAAGAAATCAGAATTACGAAAATTACGAATATATATATATATATGAATCCGAGAATAAAGTAATTAATATATGGGGAGGAAACGTGGTATGACATGATACGAGCAGATGACACATGCCGTGATCGTGACCCTGCACAGTAGTATAAATAGCCGCAAACCGTCACGGCTATTCAGCTCTGTTCCTCGTTGGTAGACATCCATCGGTCACATCCTCTGGCGCGCCCTGCACGCTGCCGAGCGCTTCGCGGGCGCTTGCGAGGCCCGTCTCTGCCGGCCAGCCTGCTGAGCCTGCCGAGCTCCCCGGCGGAGAGAGCAAGAACACCAGGCCCACGTCTCCAATGTAATTGCCGCACCTTGTCCAGGTCCACGTGGCACATTTCCAGCAGGCGGAGGGTGTTCAGATCGCCCTCCACAGCGGCCGTGCACATTTTGTCCGCGCCCAAGTTGTCATTCAACTTGCCGCCGGCGCTGGCAATGAGGTTCGTGATTAAAGAGTTGCCGTTCTCAATGGCGTCCTGCACCAGACCCACCCGTGTCTGACCTCAGGCAACTTTGCACTTCTGTTCCGAGGTCCATCCGGGTGATCTGGACCCGTGCCATCATAGTGGTGTATCCACACTGCACCGCTGGCATCGTAACGGTATCCTCCAGTGCACTCCTGGAGTCAAGAGCGCGCCTATGGTTCTGATTGTTCTGCTGAAACCTCACGCCATCCTGCGTATCAGTTTCCGACAGCTGGATGCACGCCGAGAGAGCTTGCTTGAGTCCAAATTGGGCCGCTTCTTGTGCACCCATAGGAAGGGGTATCCGAAGGGGAAGCAGTCCTCGACAAACCAACCACTCGTTATATATAAATGTGCGATCAACTTCAAAATATTTTGAACACGATGTATACGAGAGGACTTTGAAAACCAAAACTATATGGGATTTGTTATGTACGCGCGATGCGGATGTTTTAGGGAGCACCCCTTGCTATTTGCTCGTCCGCTCCCTCGCTTCAAGCAGGGGGCTGCCACCATCCTGCGCGGCCTCTCCCCAGCGTCGCTCCGGGTCTGAGGGCGCACCATGAGGGGAATGCCTCCCCATCGATCCTGTATGTTCACCTGTGCGGTGAAAGGCACGCCCGGACCCCCGAAATTGCTCTCAATCTCCGTCTCAGAAGGAAAGCCGGAGTGATCTCAATGGTCCAGCTTCGCCCAGAGCAGAAGATGCGCATTTGTGTATACCTCTCGCGTCTTCCAGGCGCGTCATGTATTGTCATGGGCGCTTAGCGACTCGTGCCTTCCACGGAGAGGCAGGGAGAATGCGCGCCTTTCGTCCGCGGCGCGACCAGCAAACTCCATCTGAAATGATTAGGGTCGTATGGCGACTCGTGTGGGATTTGGGTGCAACTTGCAGGGCTAGCAATCGTTCTTGGCAAGCCCAATTCATACACGTAGCGATAACAGACAAGAGGGGTGGAATCACAGGTCGGATTTAAAACGTTAAATGGAATAGAAGCATGAGTTGGATAGAAACCAATGCATGCGAGCTCAGGGATGCCTCTTCATGGCTGCATGCTGAAAATACACTTCTCCGCCAATTTGGGTATGCATTGTTTTTGCGAGTTGCCATTTTGAACAGGGCCACTTTTGCCCTGGCTCTCGCATACTGAAGGCATGGCGCCAACCCTTTACCCCCTGCCGTGGTTTCCCCTAGATCCCCAAGCTCCCTGACTCGCAGATGTGAATGCTTTAAGTGCAAGTCTCAGGACGGATCCCTCTCAAGAGCTTAATCCTCAGTGTAGGCTACTCGAACCAAAAAACTACAGGGTAGGGCCTGATTGTACGCTTTGAACCCTAATTCGCTCCGGCACAAACCCTAAGGTTTCAGCCACGACTGTATAAGGCTTCCTGCTAAATTCAGGGAGTTTCATATATCACATCGAACGTGTCTGCATGCAGAGGTATCTGTGCCACCACAGGAACGGAATCACTTCTATAATAAATGGCTAGGCGAACCGCACCTCTGCACCGACACCAATGAGGTACTCGACCACTTTCTGCTGTCCTTCGGCGGCGCCTAGATGCAAGCTGGAATGCCAGCCCCCCCGCCCGCCGCCCCCTCATTTGACCTGGCATGGTGAGCCAAATGCTCTGCAGCACTCACCGTTTGATTCCGCGCTAGCACCAGCCATGAATGCATCAAACCATGGCCGCTGCGCCTCCCGGACAATGCCCCATGACAATGCGGTGTAGAGCCTTGGGACCCTGATCACACTTGCGCCACCCGCAGCCACCTGGAGCAAATGACGCAGCTAGGGCTGGCATACCAGGGTGCAGCACTGGAAGAGCGAGCAGAATTAAGCAGGCGTTGCCGCCTTCGCGTGTTGGTCCGTGGTTGGAATCAAGATCGGCCTTTATGCAAATATTGACAGTGGGAGCCAACCAGGCCACCCGCTGGCATGATGTGCCGGAGAGCATGCGACGGCGGACGCAACGCCGGGAGATGCCCAGTCTCACAGTCTAACTTACGTACAGCGCGTGACTGCCCCTGAGCCCTCCAGTCAAGCCACTCAGACTCCGTGAATGGCGAAGCAATGCCTTCTAGTGTTGGCGCATCGTCGGAGCAGTCCCTCACTGTCCCCTACAGGCAGTCCCTCGCTGTCCCCTACAGGCAGTACCTCGTGCGCATGTCATAGTCGCCAATGTTTGGATCCACGCCGTTGTCCAGCAGCCTCTGCACCATGCTGATATCACCGTTGCTGGCGGCCTCGCACAACGCGCCGGCCGGATCTTGCACCTGTGCCCCCCCCGCCATGCCTTCCCCACGGCTAATGCTGCGCAGTCGCTGGCGTGACGAGTTGGGTGAGAGCCAGTACACAAAGCTGGCGGTGCGGATGCAGGCGGAGGCGCTGCGGGCACGGGACGCGCGGCAAACTCCTCTCAAGGCGGAGAAGTTCCGTGAGTTTTGTCTTGTGGGCAGGGACCACAAGGTGCTGAAGAGGAGGCTGTGCATCCCCTGGTGGGGGGTCGGAGCAGGTGAAGGAGCTCCTGGAGCTCTGGACACGGTGCAGGGATGAGGCCTGGCAGCGTGTGACACTGGGGTGGACCCCGCCGGTCGATGCGCGTGGCAACTAGTGAGTCTGCCGGGGGAGCACGCCAGCTCGTCGGGATCTGACATGGACCTGGCCAACGGGTGACTTGAGCTAGTGTTGAGAAGTGTGTGGGGTGCCTCCGCCTGGAGGGAGGGCTGTTCCTACCTCAGAGTATGAGAAAGGGTGCAGCGGCGTGTGCCGGGGCAGTGGGCGCAGTGCTCCAGAAGGTGCATTACCTCGGTGGATGATCACAACTCTCCTCGGCACTACAGGCCAACATCGGTGCCGGAGGAGGCAATGCGCGCAGCTACCTTGGGTGGCTGGCGCCGCCGGGGGGGTGTGTGCAGGAGCATTGTCGAGGCAGCGTGCGGACTCTGAGGCATGGCAGCGAGATCCAGCGTACAGAAGAAATGTTTGAGCTGTACCCCTGTACACTACAGTGGTTGAAGAATCAGCCTGAGCATGTGTCACTGGCTATGACAGTGTCCGCTCGCGGTGTACAAGTAGGAGTCCAAACAGACATGGACTCGGCTCTGTTCGTTTTTTTCACTTCCCACCACACAAAACCCAGAATCTCTGTACTGGTTGCAGTGGACACTTTACGAATATACAGCATTCAAAAATAGACTCTCGCTCAGCCTGGCGGGTAGCTACACTCGACAAGAACTATTCATTTAACGAATGTTATGCAGTGCACCTTTAGGCAGTGATATCGCCTGTCCAAAAGAAACCAGCAAAATCCCCGCCCGGCTCCAACTCAAATATATTCCTGGCAAATCAACGATGCGCACAGGCCACCGCGCTTTCCCCGTGCCTACCTTGATGATGGCCTTCCACTGGGTGAGCAGCTCCACGACAGGACCCTGGTTATTCTCAATAGCTGTCTGCAGCGGGGTACTCCCCCAGCGGTCTGTGGAGTCGGTTTGAGCCCCTTCCTCTAGCAGCAGGCTCACCACATTAAAGTTTCCCTCCTGCCGTGTTCCCCACATGCACCCTGAGGAACCTGGGTCATGACGGCCAAAGCCAGCATGGATCACAGAAGACAGAATCATCTTTGAGAAGCAGTGTAGATTCAAGACGTGGTTTCCCTCAGAAGTGGCGCAGTCCTCTGCTCCGCTCGCCGCCAACTTGGCCCAAGCCGAATCCGAAAAACTTCAGAGCAACTTTCAAAGCTTTTCAGAGCTGACGGGGGCACGCCACGTGGAAGCTTTCAGAGATCCGATGGGGGATCTAAGCCAGGCCGCAGGCGAGTTGAGCGGATGCCTCCGGCGGCTTCCTGGAGATACATAAACAAATGAGAAAACCCTTCCTGGAGATGGGCTCAGCTCGGGATACCGAGCACAAGCGAGGGCGCCGACTGTCAGTTGCGGGCAGAGCGCACGGCCGAGGGCGATGCTACGCAGCCCAAGGTCCAAGCGCTGAGCTCTGCCCCTGGCCTGGGAGCCATCGCCGAGCGCGGGTCACTCGGTGCGCGCGGCTCAGTCTCCCACCTTGGCAGCACCATGGAGCACCGTCCGGCCATCATAGTCCGCCATGTTGATGTCGATCCCAAGGCGCAGGGTGCTCTTTACCTGCCCCATGCCCATCCCCCAATAAAAGTTCAGCCATTGGACAGAAGCATTCCTTCACAAACCCCCATGCCCACCTTTCCCCTTGTAAGACTTCCTCTCTTGTCCAGCAGCAGCCGCCCCCCTGAAGTGGCAATGCATGGCAAAAACACGCCGGCGGACAAGGGACTGAGTACACCTGGAGGGGTCAGCGGAGGGACAGGGGTCGAACCTCCTCCAGGTCCCCGGAGCGCGCCGCGAACATGAGCTGGGCAAAGTTGTCGTAAAGCCGCCGCTGTAGGGCGTCTGCCACCTGGTGCTTCAGCTCGGTCATCGCTTGCTCCTCTGCTCACCCCGGGCACCCCAATAGATGTGTGCCACGCCTCCATCGACTCCATCGACTGAGCTTTATGGGGAGTCCCTGCATCCCTGAGGGGGCTAGACTGCCCCCCAAATACGCCACACAACCCGAAAAGGGTTGTCTTATGTATTTATTTATGCATTCCTGCATCCCATCGGCGGTGCCTCATGTTCAGCGTGGCATGCTGTGAGGAGGCAGCATGCGGTGCTGGAGGGCGCATCCGCCTGCCTGGTCATGTAAAGCCTAACCCTCCACCAGCAGCTCGTGCGGCTCGTAGATGCAGCTCGTGACATCCGTGTGCTGTGATGTGACAGCCGCCTCCAGCCAAGGAAGTGGCTGGTAGCAAATCAACGGCTGAGGGCTCTTTTGGTTTGGTTGGGCGGAAAAATCATGGGGGCGCAGCTTTCGGCAGCGCAACAACTTTTTGCAACAGGCCAGCAGAGGGGGTGGCTGGCAGGGAGGGGTAAGAGGGGATGGGGCTTGGCATAGAGGGGATGGGGCTCGGCATCACCAGAGTCACTGAATAAGTCAGCGCCCCGAATGTCCTCCCCATTCTTGTCGAGGCCAAGGGTGGTGACGATATTCTTGGTGATTATATGGTGCTGCTCGGGCACCTTGCTCACGATACCCTCGTAATCGAGCTTGCTCAACGTCAGGAGCTTCACGTCTCCATCCAGCCTCGCCCGGATCGTGCTCGGCTGCATGATACCCATAAAGAACGCCACCTCGGAGACCACCGGAGGCACCTCCGGGATGTCTGACCGAATTTCCCGTACCACCAGGTGACTATCCCCAGGTTCCATCACCTGCCCTCATCCCCCCCGCTCCCCAACCGCAAACCGCAGTCCTTGGACCGTCCATTCACCCGTTTGACATCTATTCATCGTAACACTGCGGCCTTGGCCACGCAGCGACGCGGCCAATCAGCTCCGTTCCTTCGGCTTCCCGGCGACCAGGAGCTTCACGGTGCCTATTACTCTGTGAGGCACACTGCAATAGCACTTGAAATTGGTACTTCATCTGATTCTCACTTGTATTCAACAGGGTAGGCATGATGACTGTTAGGAAGGAAGGGTTTGGCGAGCACACGATTGGGATTTCCAGCTCAGATTTCCAACCCCTCCCAACACAGAAGCCTTTATAGAGCAGAAGGCTTGGCGTCCCCCTCCTGCCCTGAAGGCACAGGGGGGATTGCTCCAGGATATCCTGGAGGAGCAATGGCAGCAACGCCATCAACTGAAGCAGCAGCAGCAGCTGTGGATGGAGTCTGTGGAAGATTTCTTCAGTCAACTGAACAGCTCTGGTTCACCGACTGGGGGAAATTCAGCAGCATAGGGGCGGCTCTTTGGCCAAAGAGCCGGAGCCATCTGTTGGTACTACTGGGCAAGGGTGCGCTGGCTGTAGGGACAGTACAGCTAACAAAGCAGACGACACTGCTGCAGGCGGAGGCACTCGCCTGCACGGACCCATAGATCACGAAGCTCAAGTCCCGGGACATGTCCCCCTGCGACCACATCCCAATCTGGTCAGTGCCAGCCACTGTTGGCTAGATCATCCGTTATTGTGCAGAGAGGCATCGGCGGGCCCTGGCTAACGCGTGTGCGGGCACCAGCACCTGCTTCGCGACCTCCTCCCCTGGCATGAGGTACACCTCGCGCAGGCACAGGATCACCATGTTCAGAAACTGTTCATTACATTCGTAGAAGATGCCGCCCCCGCGCATGCTGCACTTCTCAATCACCGAGTGGTACTGACAATACGCGACCTGCATGGTCCCCATCACAAAGCCGGCCCACGACTCAAGCACGCCCACGTGGCATTGCATATCACGATGCGCTGACGCAATCGCGCCTGCGGTAATCATGCTAACGTCCATCGCAAGCATCACGCGCCATTCGCCGGGTGCAATCATAGCTGCTGGGTTGTGCGTGCCCGGCTCGAGGCAATGGAAGCCATACGGGCCAATCATAACCGTCATAACTGTCATGACTGTCATAACCATCATAAGCGTCATGAAAGTGTGGAGGCCTTGAGAATAACTGCAGCTTAAAAGCTCTTCACTGAGAACCGGGAGCAGCTGAAGTGTATCAAACACAAAGGAATTTGGGTGCTGGCGTGCATGTTTGGTCCGCAAATTTGGGGAGAGCAAACCCTGATCGCCCTCCACCATGGGCACCCAACGCCATCCCACCCCATGAGAGCAAACCCTGGCTTCCACCATGGGCCCTAACGCCATCCCACCCCATGAGAGCAAACCCTGACCACCATGGGCACCCAACGCCATCCCACCCCATGAGCAAAACCCTGATCGCCTCCACCATGGGCACCCAACGCCATCCCACCCCATGAGAGCAAACCCTGATCGCCCTCCACCATGGGCACCCAACGCCATCCCACCCCATGAGAGCAAACCCTGATCAGCCCTCCACCATGGGCACCCATGATCCCACCCCATGAGAGCAAACCCTGATCGCTCCACCATGGGCACCCAACGCCATCCCACCCCATGAGAGCAAACCCTGATCGCCCTCCACCATGGGCACGCAACGCCATCCCACCCCCAAACCCATCCACCATGGGACGCCATCCCACCATGAGAGCAAACCCTGATCGCCCTCCACCATGGGCACCCAATCGCTATCCCACCCCCATGAGAGCAAAACCCTGATCGCCTCCACCATGGGCACCCAACGCCATCCCACCCCATGAGAGCAAACCCTGATCGCCCTCCACCATGGGCACCCAACGCCATCCCACCCCATGAGAGCAAACCCCTGATCGCCCTCCCACCATGGGCACCCAACGCCATCCCACCCCATGAGAGCAAACCCTGATCGCCCCTCCACCATGGGCACCCAACGCCATCCCACCCCATGAGAGCAAACCCTGATCGCCTCCACCATGGGCACGCACGCCATCCCACCCCATGAGAGCAAACCCTGATCGCCCTCCACCATGGGCCCAACGCATCCCACCATGAGCAACCCAACCAGGGCACCCAACGCCATCCCACCCCATGAGAGCAAACCCTGACGCCCTCCACCATGGGGCAACGCCATCCCACCCCCATGAAGCCTGGTGGCCCTCCACCATGGGCACCCAACGCCATCCCACCCCATGAGAGCAAACCCTGATCGCCCTCCACCATGGGCACCCAACGCCATCCCACCCAATGAGAAGAACTTTCGATGGCCGGGAACAATGGGCTCCTAGCCCCATCACACCTATCGTGCTGGCACGCCAATCTCCACCGGCCCGCACAAACGTGTCTCCTGGGCGACACCTCGATGTGTACCCACATGGCAAAAGGCAACGCCCTAACAGCTCAGCCAGGAGGACTGACCTTGATCGCTAGCGATTTGGGTAGAACCACGTTCTTGCTCGCCTGCAGTTTAGTCCCGTTCCTTTCTTCCCGTCACATCACGGCGTGGAACATCACACAACTGGCTTGCATCACAGCGCGCCCGTGCAGTGTTGCATCAAGTTTTTAGCGCTTTGGACACAGCACGCTCTAGGAGCTGCCGTGCTTCACTTCGCCCTGTGAGGGGGAGCGCCCACCTTGTTCTCCGCGAGCTTCTTGAACTGGAAGTCGAAGTGGCGCACGAGGCGATGCCGCAGATCCTGGGCTAGCTGCCGTGTCGACATGAAGCGCTCCAGAAGATCCATGCGGCTCTTGTGCTCCTCGCTCAGCGAGTCCTGCCGAGCAGCACTCACGCCTCGCTTCTCTCCCTCAGCCAGGGCTTGCGCCGTTTGCCGCTTCGTACAGATGGCGCCCCTTTCTCACCTGAGCTGTGTCCACGATGGGGTTTCCCTACCCTCTGCCCCGCACGCAAACAGAAAATGCGACAAGCCAGCAGGCCGAGCCCGTTGTCACAAAAGAAGCTGCCCAGCACCACCAATTGCTCATCAAGCGAGAGACCATGCATCCGGCGAGAATGAGGGCACAGTGCAGTTGCCGTGAGAAAGCAAGAGGCAGGGCGCGCAACACTGCCTTTTGTGCACGTGGCATGGCTCGAGGCGCATCCAGTGGAAAGCTTGGGAATAAGTGCCCCAAACGGCGAAGAATGAGAAGCAGGAAAAAGTGGGTGGTTGCCTTTTGCACGAGGTAATGGAAGAGGGTGCCGAGGATGTATGCGTTGAACACCATCTGGGAGAAAATGCTGAGAATGGAGAGGATGATCTCCGCGGCCTGGCCAGGCACAATGTTCTCGTAGGCCAGGTTGGTCATGGCATTGAAACCTGCTCCCGGCCGCCAATCAAGCCTGTCCACTGCTCCTTCATAAACAGCACATTACCTACTCTGCTAATGTGGGTTCACACACGAGCCGTTCAGGGTGGATTACTCGATAATACCTTTGTAAAGGATGACGAAGTACTTCTGACCCATCAAGCTGTCATCCAGCTCGAAGGATGGAAGGACGCTCTGGAACTTGTAGACCCAGGTTTGGGAGTTGAAGTCCATCAGACGCGATAACCAGTAGAAGATGCAACCCTCCCAATGTGTCACCAGGAAAATCGTGATCATGTACTTGTAGAATTGCAAAGTTCTAACATCCACCTGCGCATCCACGATCTGGGTCAATCTAGCTCGAACACCGACTGGCAGGGTGCCAACATTTTGGGTGGACATTGACGAGAAGAAAAGGGTGACAGCCATTAGATGAAGGAATGGAGGCTGCCCTCAGTCGAAAGACGGAGGGAGGATGTGATTCCCGAGTCGGCACACACCTCGAGTTGCATCTCCATCTTCCGGAAATACCGCAGCAAGCTCACCACTCGGGTCAGCCTTGGCACACTCGCCATCCACCAGACGCCAATGGGCACCCAGCTGACACTCCAGGCATATGCCACAGGGTGGAGCAGCAGGCACGAAAGGTACTGTGCAGCCACACCCACTGCAGTTGTCAACCCTCTCCAGAAGTCTCCCGCAACGTTCGTTTCACAATATGCATTGCACCATTGCCATCGATCATGCCATTGGTACACAGCTCAACCTGGCTCGCGCGACCCATTTGTCCCGATGCACGGTGCGAAGCAGGTCTAGTTCACCTGAAATACGATTTTATTCTTGCAGTAGTAATCCAACCAGGACGCCTTGTAAACAGGGTCAACAATAGCAGCCTCGGGGAGTTTCTGCACTTCATTATGGTCTTTAGATTGAGTTTCGATCAGCTTCTCGATTATCATGTCCAAAAGAAACAAGACATCTGCCCCGATGTCCAAGGCGAGCTGCAAATTTAGGCCTGCCGAACATAACACAACTGATCAGCCTGCCAAGATATTTAGTGCCCCATGCACCATGCATCCTCTTGAGCTCCTCTCAGCAGAAGCAACGCTCTTCACCAAAGCATCCTTCAAAGACATTTCATGGCAACATATATCAAAGTTAATGCAGCCATGGCAACCCCACGACACCTCTGGCCAGACCCTTGACTGGCGAGTTAATGCAGTGCAACAAAATAATTCCATCTTGCCATACAAATATGGAAATCCTGCACCTATATATAGATGAACCATAATTGTAATCACAGCAATTTAGTGAAACGGTATAGTGAAACGGTATATTTAGGTCTCGACCAATGAAAAAGTATTTTTGCTTTATTTGTTTGTTATGCCTTCTGAAGCAATTCAGGAGTTTTGCTGCACCACAACCCAATGCAAAAAGTACCCAAGGAAGAGTATCGTGCATAGGTAGCTAGGCAGTTGATCTTTGGGCGTGCATAGATCGACCTCTCTACATTCCCTGAAACTCGACATAAAGCTTGATAAGACTGGTAGCGTTGTTGGCAATAACCAGCTGTATAGTACAAATCTATGTAGAATGCACAACTTGGAACTAGGATGCCTGGGCCAGACACGGACAGTTTGCAGTGGTTGAGTTTGACATGGAGTAATGAGAGCATTGAATTCTACAGATGTCCTCAGGCATGTCCTCGCTAATTTTTGGCCATACCTGGACTTTAGAGTACCCAGTGACTAACTCATCAAATTTTACAAACTGTTCCTAGCAAGCTACGTAAATATTTAGTTCATTTACTATTATTATTGGCTCAAGTCATTTAGTATTTCAAATCAAGCATCCGACTATTTCATACTAACAGAGCCTTGCAAACCACAAACAAACCTTGAGGAAGCGGCTCAAGGTTGTAACCAGATCGTACCTGGCTTTGATAGAGCATATCGAAATGGGAATGCCCACAACTGTACTTGAACCACGCACCCCCAAGAGTCAGCCATAAGAACATGTTACCAAACTCCTTGCAATTTTTTCTAGTACCAGCAGTGTTGCTATTTAATATTTTCCTTTTTGAAATATTTACAAACACCAACCAAGATCTACAGCTTGCCACGTGCAAGGTTATTACGTACGCTATCACAAGCATATACTTTTCCTGGTGATACCCAGGTGGAATCGTTCATCTTGTTTTCTCAGTTCTGACTTTCTGTTTAACACTTTCATCATTGTAGAAGCCAAGCAAGCATGCCAAACTCTCCACCAAGAAGGACCAAAACAATACAATAATAGTAAATGAAAGTTTTGAAAGTGATCGTGAAAGTTCCTACCCAACCTCATTGGTCAGAGTGTGCTTAAAGGTGTGCTGAATGTAAACACACACCTCATATGTCAGGGGGAGGACCATGGCCCTATCGCGCTGCTTCAGCTTTTTCAGGACCGCGGGACTGTGAAGAAAGTTCAGTAGGTGGGAGATCCAGTTCCGCTGCTTCTTTGGATCAATCCACCTGGCAGTTCCCCCAGATTGTCCATTTGAGTCGAGCCATGAAGGAGATCACATACCCCGAGTAGAGCACTCTCCAGCTGCCATCACTCAAGGTTCAGTTGCATGATGCATCACACGAACGAAATACAAAAAGGTGCAGTGCAGCTCTACATCAGGATACAAAACACACGTCGTCAATATTTTCACGGAAGGCACCGTTTGCTTGGTTACCTTGGCGCACCGTTGCACAAACCACGTATCTCACTGAGATAACAAGTTCAACTGCCAGACATTTGGATTATATAGAAAAAGACATCCCCCATCATTGCAATCGTAATTTGCGAGATGGCATTATTCCAAAACTAGCAGTCAAAGGTTTCGATAACTTGTATGCAAATAATAGGCACATGGAATGCATACCATTACACATGGCACCAGGCCCGGGCTACTGACACAAATTTTCAGGTGGCGTAAAGGCAACATATTTAGAATGCTGCGGTTGCCGCTCAGACTGTGGTTTTGTTGCAGGCAGCTTGGGTATGCGGCCAGCTACTTCTTATCCCAAGACGATGCACCTATGTCCGGACCACAATCACACTATTTTGGCCAAATGCCATAGCCTGAATGTAAATAAAAAAGCCGACGTTATGCTTGGATGACTGGGTTGTGCTGTGTTGTGCCAAAACTTCCTAAGGGCAGGCTTTGCAACTTGGCATGAGCTAGTTGTCTGAACGCAGAGAAGTCTACTTGTACGTGTCTGCAACCTGGGCACAAGTGTTGGTTGCAGCGCACCGAACGTGAAGGTCCTTTCCCACACGATCTTTTCTCCGTTGCTCTTTCCTCCCGGCCGTCATTAATATGCCCTGCCGCTTGCCGACGGTTTCATCTCGTTCTCCTCCGTCTTGATGACTGCGCGATATTTCCTTCTTTTTCAAGTGAAGAGGCACGGCATCAATTTCACTGTCGGAACTGAAACGTGCCTGCCTAGATATCGCACCCGCAGTGGGCACAACACTGTCTAGCAAGTCGCCCCGCTGCCGGCTGTCGCAGCTCCGTCGTAGAAAAGAGCTTCGACTGCTACAGCGAGAAGATGCTGAAAGGTGATCGCGATCCGATGGTGTTCCGGGAGGGTCAATCATTTCAGCTCCCAGTAATAAATCATACTGATCGGTCTGTATGTCTTGCACGATGGAATTTCTCTTGCTATCAAAATTGTTTCCACTTTTTGGTTGAGACTCTCTTGGAAAACCTGTAAGGAATATGACACATGCATGTGACAGTGGGTCAAGCATATCTGTTTACCGCAAGTCAAAGAAAAATAGTATTCATAGGGAGGGCGGTCAGCGATCGAGAGCACGGTTTGACAAAGCTCACCATGCCCCAGCGGTGAATCCCGGTTGATTGAGTTTCGCCTACTCAGATCCAAAATACCGTGTTGTACGTCAAACATCTTAGTCTTCGTGCGAAACGCCTGCACATAGGCACACAACGGCTATGTTTTCAAACCTGGTACAGGAACAAATCTTATTGAAGCAAGTTAAACCAACAACGTTTGTAGCTTTTCTCTACCTTGGCGCTATCTTCTCCTAGAGTCGTAGACCGAAGTTTACTAGATAAGATTTCTTCCTCCTGGACCATCATATTAGAATCTGCAAGGCAACAGACAACCTTCACAGTCGTCTCCATCACAAGAGGAAAGCCAGTTTCGCCGTTCCCGTTCCGCTCACACTTTTTTCAAAAATGCACGAAACTCCAAGGAGACTCCCGCTGAGGCGAGGCACGCAGTGATAAATGTTGTCCAAGAGTTTACAGGTTCTGAAAGCAACGACCAAGGTTATGAGCACGAATTATATTTAGTGTCAGAGCATACATAACGTTTGGATTTGCTTGAGGGTATCCACGTCCTGGGGAATAGATAGATGTGCGGTTTTCGACGAAGTGGTGTCCAAGACGATGTGATGCTCCATACACCCCTGCAGAAATTATCCGGTTTCAAAACGATGGAACGAATAGAGTTACAGTCAGGTATTGGCAGCAATGTGGCGTGGTACTCTCAGGTCTCCAGATGTCGATCACTTTCCAATACCAGCTGTATATACATAACTTTCGAATTTCCCCCAACATTAGCTCTGCAGATCATTATCAGGGCAGGCAGGTGCCATAACGCTAAAAGGGAGCCATGCGAGCCGTACCGAAACATGGGGAGACGCAGCCAGTAAAGGATCATCTCCAATTGTCTCGTGACTGCGCCAGCAATTCACGTATATCAACCTAATTAGTTCATAATTGGCAGTCATGACACAACATGCCATAGGGATGTCGTCAGGGTGCTTGATTGGTGAGGGGTCACCAACAATCAAGGTTACGGATTCGTCTGCTGAACATATACAAACGCATGTATACGTTCATTAGTGCGCCTATCTATTCCTACAGGTACTTTTGGTTTTTCCGGGCTTTGCAACACAATATTATAAGGCTGAAATTTTCCTGCCAGGCGTTCCTACATTAGGGGGGAGCTACCAACCATTCTCGCGTTAATGCCTGGGATCTTTTCCGACTTCGCGAGGCAACATCGCTTGTGTCCGCAGAAATCTGGCTTTTATCCGGGGAGTATTCCAATGAAGTGGGAGACAATTCGGTTCGGTCATCCATTGATAAACCAAGTATCACCTATAAGTGAATATCAACCCCCCAAGAGTGCGCCCCAGACTTTGACTCGTCCGATACATGCGTAGAAGATGCTGTAGGAGAGAAGGATTTGCGTAATTGACGCTAAATCTCGTTAGTTTTTTATTATACGGTAGACCAAGAGGAGTTCCTCCGGTTTCTCTATCCTATGAGATATTACATATTTGAACTTACGTTAGTTTTGCGTGGGGCACGTCACCGATTGATTTTCTCAATTCTCCGGCTTAGAGTACCCAGTGACTAACTCATCAAATTTTACAAACTGTTCCTAGCAAGCTACGTAAATATTTAGTTCATTTACTATTATTATTGGCTCAAGTCATTTAGTATTTCAAAATCATGGTGAAATCAAGCATCCGACTATTTCATACTAACAGAGCCTTGCAAACCACTATGACAAACAAACCTAGGTGTTCAGAACACTTTCACCTTCAGAACACCGCGTCTGCCATTAGAGGTAGAGCTATTATTGGTAATTATATCTCTATGACGTGCCACATTTCCAGAAATTTCCTCTACCTCCCCACCCCTAGCCGCGACCAGGCCTCGTCATGAATAGACTAGTAATGATGATTAAATGCTTGATTAGGCTTTTTTTCTGACTAATCAAGTCACGATTAGTCACCGGGTCACACTAGTCAAGTCACGATTAGACGTGGCAGGGTACTAATCAAGTCACGATTAGACGTGGCAGGGTACTAGTCAAGTCACGATTAGCTTGGCCATCGATTATCCATGACTTGAATAAAAATCATGAATAAACGAATCGGAATGGCGACCGACCTGTCAGTGTGCACGCGCAACACGTCGACGTGACGGATGCGGCTTTGACCAAGGTAAGCGACATCCGCCGGCCGACTACTGTATTTTATGTTTAGGTTTTACAAAGACCTGAATTCCAGTCGTGGATCCCATGGCATACCTCAGTTTCACGTGATACTAGTCATTCTTTTTCACGTGATAGTGATATTTACGTACGTATCGACGGATGCCTCTCAAAAAGAAATCAAGTGCAACCGTCAGGTCAAAGCAATCAACCCTGGGAATAGTACAATATCCGCTTTTCAAAAAACCGCTCGAGCACATAGGCAAGCAAGTTGAAATTCCGGGTTCATTTTGGACACTTGCTTCTGGGCGAATGACCGAGGAAGAAAAAGGAACCGTTTTCCCGTGCACGATCCGTGACTTTTCAGCCGCTCATAAATTTCCTGGCGAGCCAACTAATTTACAAATTGTTTCCAATGTAAGCTCAAAAACTTTTACTGAAAACTAATATACACCGCAACATCATTGTGTAGTGCATCCCCTTCACAAAATCCGAAAATATATAGGGTTTACTGATCGGGCCATAGCATTGCGGTAGCGGTATCGGTATCGGGACATAACAGTGCGGAAAAAATTACAAATCCCCCAATTAATCATGATTATTAATCAAATCATGATTATTCACGGTGGCCGAGTAGTCAAGTCACGATAAAACGTGACAATGTACTAGTCAAGTCACGATTAGACGTGATAGGGCACTAGTCAAGTGACGATTAGGCATCGAGGCCCACTAGTCAAGTCACGATTAGACGCAAGTGAGGTCTAATCAAGTGTAGTCATCGTATTCATGACGAGCCCTGGCCGCGACTCACGCGTGCAGTCAAGGCAGTGGGCGACTAACCCATCTGCACCACCCCCAATGGCCCCCCCTGCACGCACCCACCTCCACATAGAGTAGGGGCATATCGTACCTCAAGCCATCACCATTTCACTCCCACTTGCTCCCACCAAGCCACCTCTGTAAGGCCCTGCTGCCCCCTATCACGCTGTCAGCCCCACTCGCCCGTACGACAGCATATTAATCACCGCGATCTGTGATAATATTTTTAGCATTCCTCCAAGCCCCCAGCCACCGTCGACATGTAAAATCCCTTATTCCATGTTCGGTCGACGTGTGGGATGCACACCACCGCATCCCACCACTCACTACGCCGCCCACTGCACGCACAACAGAGGGGAATGGGTCACCCCCCCCCCAGCTGGGGGGTTGCACGTCATAGAGATATACGGCACCCCCCATATCGGTGTTCCTGACCCCATGAGCACTTCAGGGCAACCCCATCGGGTTCACGCAACTCATATTTAACCTCATTTGCACACCTTCCTGGATTGCACCATATCTATATGACGTGCCACATTTCCAGAATTTTCCTCTACCTCCCCACCCCTAGCCACGACTCACGCGTGCAGTCAAGGCAGTGGGCGACTAACCCATATGCACCCCCCAGTGGCCCCCCCTGCACGCACCCACCTCCACATAGAGTAGGGGCATATCGTACCTCAAGCCATCACCATTTCACTCCCACTTGCTCCCACCAAGCCACCTCTGTAAGGCCCCCTGTCACGCTGTCAGCCCCACTCGCCCGGACGACAGGATATTAATCACCGCGATCTGTGATAATATTTTTAGCATTCCTCCAAGCCCCCAGCCACCGTCGACATGTAAAATCCCTTATTCCATGTTCGGTCGACGTGGGGGATGCACACCACCGCATCCCACCACTCACTACGCCGCCCACTGCACGCACAACAGAGGGGAATGGGTCACCCCCCCCAGCTGGGGGGTTGCACGTCATAGAGATATACGGCACCCCCCATATCGGTGTTCCTGACCCCATGAGCACTTCAGGGCAACCCCATTGGGTTCACGCAACTCATATTTAACCTCATTTGCACACCTTCCTGGATTGCACCATATCTCTATGACGTGCCACATTTCCAGAATTTTCCTCTACCTCCCCACCCCTAGCCGCGACTCACGCGTGCAGTCAAGGCAGTGGGCGACTAACCCATCTGCACCCCCCCAGTGGCCCCCCCTGCACGCACCCACCTCCACATAGAGTAGGGGCATACCGTACCTCAAGCCATCACCATTTCACTCCCACTTGCTCCCACCAAGCCACCTCTGTAAGGCCCTGCTGCCCCCTGTCACGCTGTCAGCCCCACTCGCCCGTACGACAGCATATTAATCACCGCGATCTGTGATGATATTTTTAGCATTCCTCCAAGCCCTCAGCCACCGTCGACATGTAAAATCCCTTATTCCATGTTCGGTCGACGTGGGGGATGCACACCACCGCATCCCACCACTCACTACGCCGCCCACTGCACGCACAACAGAGGGGAATGGGTCACCCCCCCCAGCTGGGGGGTTGCACGTCATAGAGATATACGGCACCCCCCATATCGGTGTTCCCGACCCCATGAGCACTTCAGGGCAACCCCATTGGGTTCACGCAACTCATATTTAACCTCATTTGCACACCTTCCTGGATTGCACCATATCTCTATGACGTGTCACATTTCCAGAATTTTCCTCTACCTCCCCACCCCTAGCCGCGACTCACGCGTGCAGTCAAGGCAGTGGGCGACTAACCCATCTGCACCCCCCCAGTGGCCCCCCTGCACGCACCCACCTCCACATAGAGTAGGGGCATATCGTGCCTCAAGCCATCACCATTTCACTCCCACTTGCTCCCACCAAGCCACCTCTGTAAGGCCCTGCTGCCCCTTGCCACGCTGTCAGCCCCACTCGCCCGTACGACAGCATATTAATCACCGCGATCTGTGATAATATTTTTAGCATTCCTCCGAGCCCCCAGCCACCGTCGACATGTAAACTCCCTTATTCCATGTTCGGTCGACGTGGGGGATGCACACCACCGCATCCCACCACTCACTACGCCGCCCACTGCACGCACAACAGAGGGGAATGGGTCACCCCCCCCAGCTGGGGGGTTGCACGTCATAGAGATATACGGCACCCCCCATATCGGTGTTCCTGACCCCATGAGCACTTCGGGGCAACCCCATTGGGTTCACGCACCTCATATTTAACCTCATTTGCACACCTTCCTGGATTGCACCATATCTCTATGACGTGCCACATTTCCAGAATTTTCCTCTACCTCCCCACCCCTAGCCGCGACTCACGCGTGCAGTCAAGGCAGTGGGCGACTAACCCATCTGCACCCCCCCCAGTGGCCCCCCCTTACCTCCACATAGAGTAGGGGCATATCGTACCTCAAGCCATCACCATTTCACTCCCACTTGCTCCCACCAAGCCACCTCTGTAAGGCCCTGATGCTGCCCCCTGTCACGCTGCCAGCCCCACTCGCCCGGACGCCAGCATATTAGTCACCGCGATCTGTGATAATATTT
>LGRX02035195.1:59406-88400 GCA_001247695.2 Cymbomonas tetramitiformis | reverse complement strand
GGGGGCTTAAGTATGGGGTACTATGGGGTGCACGTTTTAACGCGCGTTTTAACGCCAAAAGGGGGTGCACGTTTTAACGCGTTATGCGTTATTACCAACCTAGGAAATCAAAGAAATCATTTCGACCAAATTTCCAAATGCCATCTTTCAAATTAGTGGAAGTACATTACCAAAAAAGGGAAATCCAAATTGGTCCTATCACATCGCTCTTTCCAATTATTTTTTTGAAAATCTTGGTGCTATGGCTCCCTTCAAAACATGGCTAATGAAGTACAAAGATTTGGGCATGGATTGTGCGGTGTACACCACAAATCGAAATATGAAATGTGTCAATCAAAGCAAATCCCATGAATTGCGAACTCAAGACATCGTCGAAGGAAGTCAATCGGTCACCAAGCATTGCATCTTGATGGATTTTGATGAAGATTCAATCGATGCCGCGACATTACATTGGGAATTTGAGGATGTAGAATTTGATGAAAAGACTCATCAAAAAATTGACTTAAGTTCCATCACACCATGTGACTATGTGCCCCCATCCAATTTTAATTGGAATACGACAAGTTACAAACAAATATTAGGCATGATACCCAACAAACCAAGAGGTGACCCTAGTAGCTTTCAACACAATATAACTTGGCTGATTATGTTATGGTCATACCATAGCAACATTAATTTGAAGGACTTTTTAAAGTGGGCCGCTCAAAAAGACGACAATAAAGAAAGGCTTAAAAAGTATGAGGTATTTTGGCAAAGGGCGAAAGACAAATTTTCTCCGGGCGACAACTTTATCAAGAACCTCTTGCTCAGATTTTATCCCAACCTACGATTTGATACGATTTGTGAGCAAAGTTCAAAGTTTCTTAAGGGGTGCGACGTACCAATCGACATTTTTATGAGTGATAGATGGGTCAAGCCGATTGAAATTCATAATGCATTTGGACATGCATCCATGGTGTTCTTGACGGCATTCATGAGCGGGAACAAGACCGGTTCTACTATTGATTATCTTCACAAGTATGAAAAGGGTAGTAGCATTATATGGTTCAGCCCAAGGATATCTTATGCACAAAATGTAGCGACAAGATTGCAATCGTTGCGGTTCAAAAATTACAAAAGCTTTGATAAGAACAAACAAGAATTAATTCCGGCAGCACATAGAATTATAATGTCTATGGAATCACAATGGAAAACAGAAAATTGTTTAAGCTTGTTTGCCGGTTTATGCGAAGATGAAATTGAAACTCGTAATAGTTATGACATTGTTATCTTGGATGAGATTGAGACTTACAAAAGTATTTTCATGAACCGCACGACACATGGGGAGAACTTACCCGCCAATTGGGATTGCTTTATGCACATTGTAAAATCTGCAAAGAAAATCATCTTTATGGATGCTTTTCCACATCAAGACACCATTACATGGTTTAAGAAGGTTAGACATTTAGATTGCCCTTTAATTACGCTTGGCCACAACCTACCACCAGCTCCGCAACAATTAATCAATTACGAAAACAAAAAATTTTGGGAAGCATCGTTGATTGATGCTTTGAACAATGGGGAAAACATATCTTTGTTTTATCCTTTCAAAACCGATTTCAAAAAAGGCAAGAGTGTTTGGTGCTATGGCATGGACACATTCAAAGATATGATTATAGCAAACACCGACCTCACTCAAGATGACATCATTTGTTATCATGGGATGAGCGATGATGAAACGAAATCAACCTTATCTAATGTTGACGAAATGTGGGCCTCTAAACGACTTGTGATTTCCAATGTTGCTATTACGGTGGGAGTCAATTTTGATACCGGACCAAACAATAAACCGCACTTTCATAAACGATATACATTTTTGGACCCTGCCATGGTGTCATACCGGGACTTCTTTCAAAATCTGTTTAGGGTGAGACAATATCATACAAATGAGCTTCACCTATACAAAACAAGTGCAACGATGAAGCAAATCAGGTTTAGACTAAAAGGGTTTTGTCTTCCACATAATGCACCTGAAAGTGAGTTGTATCAAAAATTGGCAAACCAACAAGAGTGTGAGTATTGGGCAAGAGACGAACGAGTATATCATTGGTATCTCCGGAAATGTGGCTTTATTAATAGCGAACTTTCTCAAAATAGTAGGGAAATGGTGTGGGCTAAATTGAATGAAAATGAGACGGCTCCTTACTTTGAGTATAATAATATTGAAGATAAAGAAATTTTAGAGATTTACGAAAATCTGAATCCAAAAGTTTGGAGCAATGAAGCGACCATGGAAGATAAACTATGCATTGCCAAATATAATTTCAAAAATCTATTCTTAGAGTCTATACCTCAACATTACCTCCGAGATTTGTGGAATCGAAAACTTGTAAACTTTGTTCACAAATTTATACAATTATTAAACAATCCAAACCACATCTTGTGGACTCTATTTGAGCAAAACGGTGCCAAAGAAACATTGATGCTGCCCAACAACCCGACTTGGGATGTAGACATTAACACATTGAAAGAATCGTTCAAGATAAATTTTCAGGGAACTAAGATGACCCCATATACAATTGGCAAGGCTCTTGATGCATTTTTCGAAACCGATTGCTATGGTCCTGAACGAGATGACAAAGGGAAGATAATATTGATTAAGCTGCCCGGTTCCCATAAAAAGTCTTACAATTATATTCATTCAAAGAAGTGGGAGCACTTTGTTCCAGCTCTCCAAGACTTCTTAATCATCAGCCCCATCTTCAAAGGAAATGCATTTGAAATTGAATAAATATATTAATAGACTTTTAGGAATTGAGTGTAGTGTAGTAAGGGATTTCGAAGTTCCCACATCGGAACGTGAGCTTTGAGCTCGCTGTGCTTGGATAAGGTGTCTCCCATATGCCACCATAGATGGACACGGGGTTATGTGTTTATTACACATTTTGAGTTTTAGCCCTTGTTTATTAGTCCAAATGTTCGTCGCTTTACGATACATACATCCATACATACAATAACAACATGTATGCATGTATATGTCTAGCGGTTTCATAAAATCTCGATGCTTTAATAGCCCTCCGTCTGAGGGATTTTCAATGTACCAATGACTTGCTTTGTAGTATTCAATAATCTCGATTGTTCTCTTGACTATTGCATCAGCCAATGCAAAGTTTCTGACCCCAATTCTTTTCGCTTTTGAATACTCGGTACAAGGAGGAGATGCCCATATGATATCGAAATGATTTGGCGGGTATAATGTATAATCCCATATCAGAATGTCAACGTTGTGAGTAGGATTAAACCTCGGGTGAATATCAAGGGAGACAACTTCGCCATCTTTATGCAAGTCTTTGAATATTTTGCTCACTGAGCATGTTCCACTAAACAATTCTAATAGTCTCATACAATGAAGAATCAAAAAAGGTGGCAGATTGGGTCATATTCATATTATCTTATATATATCCATAATATGACCCAATCTGCCACCTTTTTTAATCCATTATGATAATGAAGAGAACAAGTACTATACCGGAGTCTATACTTATCAAACTTGCATAGAAGATTCAGCTACTTGACTTGGAAGAATAAACTCATTGAAGTTTTTTCTGAACATACTCGGGTGACACTCCTTCTTTGCCAAATCGATAAAGAGAAAGTCATATCTATCTTGGACTGCTTGATTGAAGACATCATAAAATTGGTCCGGGGAAACCTCACCGCCAAGCTCTTGAGAAATCTGTTTCAGCTCATCTTGATTTTTCGTCTTCATAAGTAGGATGTGGGTCAGGTTTGACCGTATAGCACGTTGTAGTCCCGCCCCATTGCTCGTATATGCTTGTGTGGCGAAAAGGAGTGAGCAGCCGATACTGCCGATGTTCTTCGTTTTTCCTTTGTGTCGATGACTTATAACGAAACGTCCCAATCCAGATTTCGGTCTAAAAACTGGTGAGTCTAGACAATCATCGAAAAATATTGCTACAGATGGTGGTCTATTGGTAACCTTGTATTTGTATTGTGGTGGTGCAATGTTATCGTTTTCATCGGCAAATTCCAAAAGTAAGTTGGCTGGTATTTCGTATACACTCATCTCGCTTTTGTGTAACATGTCCATGAGTCTTTTATAACGTTTTGTTTTTTCAACATACTCTTCGTATTCAAGAGCTTCCTCATCTAATATGTTTTCAATCTGAGGAATAACATCTATCTCCGGTTCAAGGACATCGCTCTCGTCTAAAGGAAGGTCTTCAAAATAGTGTTTGTTATTCTCATATGTCGGCGAGACCAATATAATCCTCTCCAATGCATTGTTGTATTGCATCAGTCGTAGTAAATGAGTAAGGCTTGTTGTTTTAGCACCTCCGCGTTTGGAATTTGCAAGTGTTACCATCGGTAATTGAATAAAGTCGTCCGGAGTCTCGATTGGAAAAGCAGAACTGTTCTTCGGAATCTTAATATTGTAATTCTTATCTTTCAGTCTTTGGAACTTCATATACTATAGACTTAAAAATAGAGATGAGTAGGCTTTGTCATAACTCGGGTCCATTTCCGCGTCTTTCTTACGAGGTGGTGGGGATATAGATGCAACTCGGCTTTGCTTTCGTCTAGTACTCTTCCTAACGATAACTTCCGGTTCTTCTTCCGATTGAGAGCTATCAGATTCTACTATCACCACTTGCTTTTTGGGTTTCTTTTTAGGTGCCCTAGGTTTTTTAACAACGACGTGTTCAACCTCAGGTTCAGGGTCCGATTCTGGCTGCGGTTCCGGTTTAATCGTAGTTGTAGCTTTCTTAATGGTTTCCTGAGCTGCCACAACTTTCTCATTTTCCTTAAGTTGTTCCGCCATTTTCAAATCAGATTTGACTTTTGCCTTCGCCCGACGTGTCTCTAAAGCTTTCTCTCTCATTTTGGCGAGACGTTCCAACGTTTCACTATCGGTAATCTTCTGCCCTTTGACTGGCATTGGGTCACTATAAGATACCTTAAGAAAATAATATTTCTGAATTTGACTTACGATTTCTCGATGAAATCAAAAAAGGTGGCAGATTGGGTCATATTCCCATTATCTTATACATAACCATAATATGACCCAATCTGCCACCTTTTTTGATTCCTAATGTATACATGACCAGAGAAACTTGGATAACAAAGTTGAAATCTTGCGGAGCCGAACATAGAGCCGAACACGGGATTAAAAAGAAGGGTAAGATGACACAAGCTGAAAAGCTGAAAGGCTTACGAGGCCGACCAGTTGTTAAAAAGACAACTGCTAACAAAAGTAGAACCGCCTTATTAGACCATGGCACTTTATCAGGACAACCGGTGTATCAACAGCCCGTCAAAGATGCTGCTTTGCCTACGAAGCCCCCACGTAGGATAGCCCCTATAATGGTAGCTCCTTTAGACAAAACGAGCATTGGCACAATAACGGGTGACTCAGTATTTCAACGACCTACCGAAGAGTACACCGGTGTTTCAAATTATCGAAAAGCCATTGATGATATTGAGAAACGTATAAAAATGAAAAAACAAATGAAAAAACAAATGAAAAAACAAATGAAAAAAAGTCGCGGTGATGCCACAAAAATATAATTTATATAGTATAGGAAGATGCCCCCTAAATTGAGAAAGCAAAATCCTGAGGCACGCCATAAGCTCACTGCTGCAGATTGGGAAAATTTACAAAGTAGAAACCTAACCGGTGATGATAGAGCCAAAGCTATACGTGATTACAAGAAGAACTATCGGAAATCGAAAGAGAAGGTTGAGAAAATCACCAGGCGACAATGGACCAAGATAGGGAAGAAACCTGCCAAAGAACAAAGTAGACTTGATGAGATTCAAAAGTACAGCATTGATGATTCCAAGAGACATATAAAGAAGTTTAGCACAGACGTTGAAAAACTTAAGGTTCCCTTTACAACGTTTCTTGAAAGAGCAGCACCCGATGGTAGCAGTTTAAACTATTGGTTACCGGAGAAGACAAAAGGCGTTGAGCAAGTATCAATTAGAGCGGTGTTCGAGGATGGGACTACATCCAAGTGGGTCAAAGGTTCAAATCGTGAAGATGTTATGATGAAATTTGAAGAGATGCTGCAAAGTCCGAAGGGTGGAGATAGCAGCAAAAAGTCGGTTGAGGTTGCTAAAGATGTGGAGGTAGAATATTACTCTTCAAAACCACCAGAAGGCAAGGGGTCTCGATGCTTAGCCGCACCAAAAAACACCGTAGAATTACGACTGAAGCAATGTGTCATTAAGATTGAATCCCGCAATAACTGTGGCATCAAATCTTTGGAACTGCTTGATAGAAAACGGAAATTAGATTCAATGCTAAGCGACAATTTTGTATGTAAAAATCAATACGAGAATAAGTGGAACCAACTGAAACGAGACGCCAGCGGTCACAAGGGCAACATAACATCAGTTTCCGTTCGATTGCGTTTGGAATTGTTTGCGAAAAAGGATGCTGACGAAGGAATCAATATCGAAGACTTTCCAGTTTTAGAGAGGCATTACAGCAGAAATATATTTGTGTGGGGTATCACTGAACGACTTGGCGGTGAACCAATCATGTATTACCCGCCGTACTTCAACGAACACAATGAGTATTCAAGTTATAATGACAGCTTTCATATATTGTTGCACGACAATCATTATGAACCTATCACGCGTATTGATTGCTTCAGAGGGAAAACTTATCGGCCATCGTGCACCCAGTGTAAATCTCAAAAATGCATATTTGCCAGCAAGGATGTACGGTTGACAAAAGGAAACAAGCAATGGCATCATTGTGATATTTGCAATCGTAAATTCATGAACGAAGAATGTTACAATCTGCACAAAGAATTGGTGACGTGCAATCAGCTTCATAAATGTAAGATGTGCAATGTCAAGTTCAATCCTAAGGAGAAACACATGTGTGGATACAAAGCATGCCCAAACTGTAAGGTCGTTTGTAATCTATATGAACACAGATGCTACATGACACAGGTCAAACCGAAGTCCATACTATCACCTGAATCAATTGTGTGTTTCGATTTTGAAACTCGAAACGACGACGGTAGGCTGGTTGTAAATCATTGTGAAAGTCAGTACCATGATGGTACACATGTGATTCATAAAACCATCGGAGAGTTTCTTGAATGGGCCTGTCTAGACAAACATGCTGGCCACACATTCATCGCTCATTGCGGTTCCAAGTTCGACTTTAGATTGATAGTGGAGCATGTCATCAACGTCCAAAGGAAACCTCCAAAGGATATATTGTACACAGGGGCTGATATATTGTGTGTCAAGATTGCCAACGTGAGGTTCGTTGATTCATATATGTTCATGTCACGTCCATTGCATGCTCTACCAGAGATGTTTGGCTTTGAAAACGAAATATCAAAAGGGTATTACCCACATCTCTTCAACACGTTGGAAAATGAGACATACCTCGGTTTGTATCCTGACATCAAGTATTACAATCCCGAGATACTTCAACCAGAAGCTTATCAAAAATTATACAAATGGTGGCATGAGAAAAAGAGCAAGTGTTTTATATTTGAAAATCCAAAAGAGATTGCACGATATTGCCATGACGATGTGACCATCCTACGCCGTGCAGTGTTCGCTTTCAGGGAATGTTTTCTAAAGATAACCGACAACAAGTTTGACCCGTTTAGCTATCTGACGTTGGCACAACTCGCGATTAATATATGGAGAAGTGAGTGCATGCCAAAGGATTCAGTGGCTATATTGCAATCATTGGTCAAGTCGCAGAATGCATCTATCAAAGAGAATCAGTGGTTGGATTACATTGTCCACACTACGTCAGCCAAGCTCAAACGCGATTACGATGGCAAACGAAACTATAAACTCACAGATTTACAGATATATGTCGATGCTTTTGACGACACCACCAACACGGTGTATGAGTTCCTCGGAAGCTGGTTTCATGCAGACCTGAAGAAATACCACAAAGACGATATTCAGTATCAACAAGGGCGTAAATCGGGTATGACGTTTGGTGAGGTCAATCGGCAAACGATGAAGAGACTGGATGATATCAAGGCAGCAGGATATAATCTTGAGTATATCTGGGAGTCGGCATGGGATGAAACAGTAAATCGGCTGAAATTGTCCGAGATTGGTAAAGACTTTTTAGAGCGACAGAAGTTGGCTTCTCCTATCGTGGATAGAGACGTATATCATGGAGGGAGAGTAGACCTGGGTAAGTTGTACTACGAGGTCAACCACAACGAGCACATACGATACCTCGACTATAATTCCATGTACCCAAGTGTCATGAAAACGAACAAGTTTCCCAAAGGTCATCCCGAGGTTATAAGAGACGTTAAGACAGTTGACATTCATGGCTATTTCGGTTTGGTAAAATGCAAAATTGCTCCTCCAAAACATCTTAAATTTGGCGTTCTTCCTCACGTTGATAATAAAACAGGTAAGCTGGTATTTCCACTGTACGAAATGGTTGACACGTGGACAACGGTAGAGCTGGAGAAGGCCATCGAAAAAGGATACATTATTAATGCTATATACGAGATAAAACATTGGAAGGACACCACCAATGACCTGTTTGCCGGTTACATTGATAAGTTTTTGAAACTAAAAACAGAAGCCTCCGGACCTCCAGATGGAGACATCGACGAGTTTATCGACCAGTTCAAGTTGCATGAAGGTGTCAAGTTGGACAAGGCAAATATCAAATGTAATCCAGGAATGAGACAGGTCTCTAAAGACATGCAAAATATACTTTACGGTAAATTGGGAGAGCGTCAGAATAAATCTAAGAGCAAGGTTATCCAAAATCCAGGTGAGTTCTACAATACCATTAGCAATAAAAGGTATGATTGTAAGTATGAGTTCGTTGGGAGCGACGACAACGAAATGGTCTTGATGAACTTCACTGAAAATTCAGAAGTATTTTCAGACACCAGATTTTCGACCAACGAGGTTCTGGCTGCATTCATAACCAGTTACGGTAGATTAAAGTTGTATCAGTTAATAGAGGCAGCAGGCTTCGCCAATGTGCTTTACTTTGATTGCGACTCAATAATATATAGCGAAACTCCTGAAAACTATCACATATATCATGGCAATGCATATCGACAGCCATGGTTGGGTTTCCTGAAATGTGAATTGCAACATTTAGAAAGGGACCATGGTAAGTGTATCGAGCTCTTGGCAACAGGACCAAAGTCATACAGTATGAAGTTTGCTGATGGTTACACCATGACCAAGATTAAGGGATTCTCTTTGAGCGTAGATAACCTGCAACATATCAATCACGATGTTATGAAAGACATGGTCATCAACCGCAAACTACATACACCAGTCAAGATGAGCAATATGGTTATTAGGCATCCTTGTAAACATGAAGGTGTACGGTCCTTGAGTATGGAGTCAAGGGCCGAGCCAAAGACATTTAACTTCAAGTATGACAAGGGCGATATCAATTGGGAAACGTGGGAAGTTGTGCCGTTATCTACATAATTTGCGGTGAACAATAAAAATATTTCCCGTAAATAACCTGGGTGATACCCCATGGATAGAACCGCGATTCATAACAGCGAAATCAAAAGGTGGCAGAATGGGTCATATTCATATTATCTTATATATATCCATAATATGACCCAATCTGCCACCTTTTTAAATTCAGAAAATCTAAAATACATAAATGATACAAAACAGCGTGCCCATCGCGGCGAACAAGCAAAATCAAAAGGTGGCACTTTAGGTCATATTTCCATTATCTATATATAGTCCGTAATATGACCTAATCTGCCACCTTTTCAAATTCAGAAAATCTAAAATATAATTCCAATAATTCTGATACAAAACAGCGTGCCCATCGCGGCGAAAAATCAGATGAATCACAACAAAATCAAAAGGTGGCACTTTGGGTCATATTATGGATATATATAAGATAATATGAATATGACCCAATCTGCCACCTTTTCAAATTCAGAAAATCTAAAATATATTTCACAAATTTCTGATACAAAACAGCGTGTGAACGCGGTGAAAAATCAGATGAATCAAAAAGGTGGCACTTTGGGTCATATTATGGATATATATAAGATAATATGAATATGACCCAATCTGCCACCTTTTTCATTTTCGTCACATTTTCGGGCAAAGACGCAAAAGATTTTATTTATAAGGGGACATCTGCATGACACCTGCAAGACCCATGCAAATCCACAGTAAGGACCAACGCAGAATAACAGTAGGTGACCAGTGGTGCGTGCCGGAGATGACCAGGTGTGCTCACTACATAAGAGGCGTCCGCAAATACTGGGAAATACCGGGAAATATCAAGAGGAGTACAGAGGATACCGGTGAATATAGAGGTGATGCCCCCTGGACACGCCTCTTATGTAGTCACATACCGTCCAACAAGTGGAACGTCGTTTACCCCCGAGATGGTCTGATGCTCGACACCAGCAGACTGACGATGCTGCAGAACAAGGTCCAGGCGCTGCAGAAGTATCCCAGTGGTGAGGTCACCGGGACCCTCATGTGGGATTTGAAGAAGCGAGTCTTCTGCGTTCAGCCCGACACGGCCGCTCAGTACATCGACCTGATGCAATCCACACTGGACCACGCGTCAGTGTACAACAGCGAGGAGCTGCTGCAGGAGCTTCGGTTCCCTCACTGGTACGAGCACGCTGGCGTGTGGGAGTATCGGTTACTCAGGAACCTCCAGCCAGTGGACATACATGGAGCAGCTCAGGGAGGGTATCTACGAATCGTGGCGGAGGAATGGCCAAGATCGGCTACCCTTGGAGCTGGTCCAGCTGGAGCCCAACTCCAAGTTCTACCCAGTAGAAGATGGCCTCGGAGGGGTGGCAGGGTATTTGCCGACAACGCATCTGCGCAAGAGTACCTACACTTGGGGGAAGGCAGAAAGATGCTCAAGTGTGCTGGCACGAGGGAGTCAGGGCTCGCCGCGATCAGAGCTGATGCAATGCGCAGACCACCGCCGCCACAGGCCAAGCGTCGAGCGCCATCGCCGTCCGCGCCTGCCGCAGGGGCAGGACCCTCTCGCGTGACCGCTGGCCCATCTCGAGCCAGGTCTCTTGATCGTGAGAGGTTGGCGTTGTCAAGGTCGCCACCACGCGAAGCGCCAAGGGGGTCACCAACACCATCCCCTACTTCCAGCACTGACGTCATGGCAGACGATATTCGTGGGTCGCCACCACCACCCGCGCCTGCCGCAGCGGCAGGACCCTCGCATACAGTAAGAGTCAACCAATAAGAAAACAGAGATTTCGGGGTCAGCCAGCTTTTCTCCTAAACTTGTGACCCCCCCCAGCTTCGGTACCTAAGAGAGCCGACGAAATAAGAGAAAACCGCTTATTTTGCCAGCTAGCTTTTCTCATCCTTAAGAGTGAAAAATCAGTTTTTCTCGTATTGGATTCGCAGCACATCCTCACTTCGAAAAAACCGCCCACTACCGTGATGGACGACGCGACACGTTCACAATTGCGGTAACTTATTAGTGATGTTAGGGAAGGTCTACTCGCACAAGATGACTTTTCTAACATCAAAGCCGTACTTATTTTGCTATATTTTAAGAAAATGTCCTGGGGTCTAGCCAGCCTCCATATTTCTTATTTTTGCCAATCTCTTAACTTTTAAAACCAGCCAGCTTTTCTCCTAAACTTGTGACCCCCCCCCCACCCAAAAAGCTGGCTGGTTTCTTAACGTAGCTTTCTCTTATTGGTTGACTCTTACTGTACGGTCGCTGGCCCATCTCGAGCCAGGTCACCCGTTCAGGCGCGCTCAGCACTTGATGAGCTGTTGAAGTCGCTACCACGCATGTCGCCATCCTCATCTCCTGCCTCCAACGCAGGAACATGGGCGAATTCAGACAGAGACGGCGTTCAGTCCCCATCTCCGACGGGGCCACCTCACTCCCCGCCGTACGTTCGATCCCCAGTTCAGACGCCGCCTCTGTCCCCATCTCCGACGGGGGCACCTCCCTCCCCAGCCTCTGTGGGTTCGGATTGGCAGGCTGTCGAAGCCGCCACGAGGGTGGAGGGAGCATCCAACCAGTCATCGCATATTTTTCTGACTGCTGCTCAGGTGGAGGATTTGAAGTCCCACAGCAACATCACTGTATTCATGGTGAAGTATGTCGTGGACAACATGCTTGATCGCCCTGTCATGTTTCAGCTGGGCGCGTGCTATGCAGGGCGAGGCCGTAACAGCCTTCGCGAGGTCTCCAGCAGCGTAGTGAGACGGCACAACAAAACGACTGCCTGCGCGCAGTATGGCTGGCATCTTCCTCTGGGGGGTCAGACCAGATCCTCCAGCTTGCTGGAGGCGGTTGCGTTGGCCTATGCCGATTTGGTACAGTTCGGCGGTGAAGGTCAACTAGCGCGCATCTGTGTGGGGACACTGTGCGCATACTTGACGCATCGGTCCGCGCACGTGCTCTGCTGCAAGGAGAACCCGAGTGCCAAGCCGGTCTACTACATCTTCGAGGACCACGAGCGGGTGATATCTGGGCGCACTCAGTTCACGGATGCATATCTCGTGAATGAGAATCGCAAGTTCACACAAGTGAGGTATGTGCAGAGTGTGAATGAAGGCCGCTCCGTGGGTGCGTCCGGCGCTGGAGCTTTTGGAAAGGCGCCTTTTCCCGCCTTCTGCGACAAGGCCATACACACTTCGAGCTCAAGTGGCGGAGAGGCCTGAACACATGGATGAGGACGACGATCACCCAATGCATTCTCGTTGCCAGCCAGCTGGCAGTACGTTTGTGCATGGATTGAGAACGAGCGCTGGTGTTCCCGCATCTGCTCCTTCCGCTGGCCGCAATGGGGCGTCTTCCCGCGTCGTGCCCTGGCAGGGAGCACCCCGGCCGAGAGCCAACCTCACCTCACAGTGCCCAGCTTCCCCTGCCTCTGTAAGCACGTGCAGTGCTGTGACAGAGCGCATGGGTCCTGAGATGGAGTTCGAGAACCACACGCAAACAGCCGCTGTGACAGAGCAGATGGAGTCAGCTGAAGCGTTTGAGAACCACACGCGAGAAGCCCGTGCGCGTTTTCAGAAGGGTCTCCCGGATGCAGCGGGAGGGCGACCCTTCTGAGCAAACATCGCTGTGGCCGTGGGCTGCCGGCACAGGCAGTCCGCATGAGGCCGGGTGTCCTGCGGGCGTTCTTGACGCTTGCCGGCAGTGCAGTGGTTTGGCGGTGCCTGGGGCAAGTTCCCGTGCCCGTAGTTGCTATTTGGGCAATGCTGGAGGCATTGAGCTGGCATCTGATGCAATGCCCTTTCCAGAATTGGTGGTGACGCTGCGTCGCCTCATGCTGGGGCTCACTTCAGACATGGTGGTCACTTGCTCGACGCTATCCCCGCCGTGAGTGCTATGACATTTGGGTGTTGTGGGCCCTCGCCGTCGTTTTGTACGCTGGGCTCCTCTTCGTGCACACCACAGGTGTCTATGCCGGCATACGCCACGTTAATACAAGTGATTGAACGGTGGTGCCCCTCAGGGGGGTGGTTATTTCCCTAGCTTGCTGGTTACGCAGTGTTGAGGCCATGCTCCTTATGATCCTCGCCTGGCTTTGGATCTGTGTTGGTCTTCATTCTGACGACGTTGCGCGCCGTGCTTCTCATGCTGCCGACTTCCCTCTGGGCGTACATGGCAGCCAGTTTGGTCAGGGGTGGACTGTCCCGTCCTTGCGCTGTTCCCAAGTCTTCTTACTGGGGCGCGTGTCCCTGCCCACTTTGCCCGTCAGGCTTGATAAGCCTCGTTTTGCGGCACGCTGGGCGCAGCTTCGGCGCAATCTTAGGCTGCACCGCGTCGCGCAGGCCGCCTGCTTGACGTTCGTCTTCACGCTAGTGGTCTTTGCTGCCGCTGGTGGGAGTTCTCGTTTAACGCACGGGGGGGGTGGAGAATGATGGCGTGCTTGTTCGCTTCGAACCCGCCGGTATAGCCGCGGTGCGGTTCAACAGAATTTTGCGATTTTTTCTGCTATTGTGCGGGA
Source organism: Cymbomonas tetramitiformis (assembly GCA_001247695.2). NCBI lineage: Eukaryota > Viridiplantae > Chlorophyta > Pyramimonadophyceae > Pyramimonadales > Pyramimonadaceae > Cymbomonas > Cymbomonas tetramitiformis. The sequence continues at coordinate 74,421 of LGRX02035195.1, read as the reverse complement.
TTTTGTGGGTCGCCGGCAAGCTGGCAGAGGGTATGCCTGCACATGGTGCCATGCCATCCACACGGTTTGCCTGGGGTGCATCGCCTTGCACTTCCTGGGAGGCTCAGCAGTCGTCAAGGCAGTGGGAGCCGGGCTGGGAGGCCAACGTCGCAGAGCAGGATGAGATCTTGCCGTACACCGTGTTGGACGAGCTTCAGCCTCTGGGCAAGACGACTGTGACCAAGGACGAGGCAGCGTGGCTCGACACAGAGCTCAACGCCACGTTTGGAGGCCATCCTGACTTCAAGGAGGAACATTGGGAGGAGATGCGAGCTGTTCTTCGCAGATGCAAGGGCAACTTCGTCAACACCCCTCACGACCTGACAGGCTACAAGGGCAAGGCGGAGCACAACACGTTCTCCATCCCGTTCAAGGACGAGTCCAAGGCTGTCTACCAGAGGCCGAGGAAGTACAGCCCGGGCGAGCAGGAGATCATTGACATTCACTGCAAGGAGTTGCTGGAGTATGGCTTCATAGAGCCCGCAGCCAAGCATTGCAGGCATGCAAGCAACGTCGTTGTGGCTGGTAAGAAGGATCACGAGACTGGTTTGTGGACCCAGACACGCTTCTGCGTAGATCTCAGAGGCATCAACCGACACTCTCTCAAGGACAATACCTTGCCGCATCGACCAGAGGAGCTTTACCAGAAGGTGGCGAAGGCGAGGTTCAAGACGACGCTGGATGCCACCAAAGCCTTCCACCAGATTCCTATGGCCACAGAAGAGGACAGGAGTAAGACGGCGTTTTGGTGGAAGAGCCAGTTGTACCAGTACACCTCGATGCCTTTCGGGGCTGCTGGAGCAACGTCTGCATTTGTGAGGATCATGGACTACGAGCTACGTCACCTGCAACATTGCACGGTGGCGTACGTCGATGACATAGTCTGTGGTCTACACGGATTCCACGCCTGAGCAGCATCTGAAGGATGTCGAGGAGGTGCTGCGCACGTTTAGGCTTAGGAGACGCTGGCATAAGGCTGCACGCAGGCAAGAACACCTTTGGGGCAGCCACTGTGGACTTTTTGGGCTACCGACCGCATTGGGCACAACTCTATTGGTGCGCAGGAGGCAAAGTGCAAGGCCATCCAGGACCTCCCGATGCCTCAGGACAAGACTGGGCTCCGCTCTATTCTGGGCATGCTGAACTACTATAAGGGCCTGGTGGGTGAGCCAGGGGGACCAAATTATTCTGAGATGGCGCGCCCCCTCAACGACTTGCTCAAGAAAGAGATCACAGATATCAAGGGAGCTTGGGGGAAGGAGCAGGACCAGGCGCTCCAGGACCTGAAGGACTCGCTCTGTGCTGGGAGATGTCCGAGGCCAATCGATTATGGCAGGCCCCTCATATTGTACACAGTGCCGACAACGGGTCCAATCCGTCTCCGTCGGAGCCTGAGGCTGCAAAGGATCCCCGGGGACGGGTCAATGCGGAGCCTGCGATTTTTCGAGATCCGACGGGGACGGATCACTACGGATGCTGGGATTTTCCCGGCTCCGCCGGGGACGGATCACGGCGGAGCCTGATTTTTTCCGGCTCCGCCGGGGACGGGCCATGGCGGAGCCTGATTCTTTCCCGGCTCCGCTTGAAACGGGTCCAAACGGATCCCGATGGCCTTTAACGCCTCAGTGACATCCAGACATGCCCCAGTGAGCTGCCCCAGTGACATGCCCCCGTGAGCTACCCCAGTGACATGCCCCAGTGGCATGCCCCAGTGGCATGCCCCAGTCACATGCCCCGATCACATACCCCAATCGCATGCCCCAGTCACATGCCCCAGTGACAACCCTCATCAATCGATGCCGAAACATTTGCGCGCTGAAATGGTTCGGTATCCCTACCAATGCATCGATCCCCGATTCCAATGAGGGCAACCCGCGGCCCGGAAATTGCAACGAGACATCTCATAAACTCAATAAGCCATCACTTGCCTAAAGCGGCCTGCCACGCGCAAAGATATCGATTTTATAGCTTAACTCTAATCGATGTATCGATCGCGGATACCGATTACCGAACCATTTGCACTGGAATGCACGACCCAACGAATGCATCGATCCATGTTTGTAAGTAGGCGGAATTTCAGCTTACATGTAGTAGGTTGAATATGTACGTAGACGGATTGTCAGTTTACACGCATGCGGAATTTCAATTTACATGTACGCACGATTTCAATTTACATAGACGGAATTTCACTTTTCAACGATGCATATCACAAATCCACTAAGCATCGATTAAACATAATTATGCCATACAAAACTTACTAAACTAAAGTTGCAACCAAAATTCAATCAAATATATTTGAAACATGAATTATCCTTGTCTTACCATTTAGAGTTTTGGGCACATTGATCTGAGTCACTATCAACTCATAACACAGGAGAGACACTAAAGTCGACTCACTATTACTTATCTGTGTTCAATTTTCATCATTCTCACTCTCACCACTGTCACTATCTTCAGGTGCAGCTTTTCCATGCAACTGTAAATATTTCTTCGCAACTGATTCTACACTCGGACGCAGAAAGGGATACACCCAGTTGGTGCGAATGATCATGTACGCTGATAGCATCCTCGCACTCAATGAACCAGCGTGGAAGTCAGCAAGCAGTGCGGTGGCTGCACTAAACACACTCTCTACGTTTGCTGAAGCGGCCTTTTTGGAGGCACAATCAGCTCGAAAACAAGCAGTGTGAATTGGGATGTCTTCACAATGAACGCGAAAGAAAGCGAGTTGGTCAAACCCGTTCTCTGTATGAAACTTGCCACTAAGTAAGGCTGCACGGGTATGCGCTTGGAATGCTTCCTTCTCGGCTTGAATCCTACGCTGAAGCACGGTTTCCATATCTGGTTCTTCCTCTTGCACTGGAGCTACGCCGACCATAGCGAAGTCGGCCGCAGCTGTCTCCAAAATAGAAACTTTGCGCCGCTTATTCCCACTAACCCTCCTCACCACGTTCGAGCCCGGGGCTTCCTGAGTCTCGGTCCCAGTCTCAGAAGGAACTTCCACAACTGGCTCGAGGGCAGAAGGGGTAGAGGCAGGCATCTTATGCTGGGCCAACATGTTGTTCCTTAAAAGATACAAGCCTCTCGCCCGTAGCTGCCGTGAATATACAGCTTCCATAAGCTCATACTTACCTTGCTTATCATTGAACAGTTTACTGTTCGCGGAGACGTCGATGGACGGGTTGAACTTGAGCGCAAGCAAGGTGTCCTCGTCAAGCACCATCATACGCTTCTCAACCTGCTTAGCAGTTTCGGTGCGGAACTGTTTGAGGTCCGCAGGGAGAACATCAGCGTGCTTAATGTCCCATGATTCGTTCTCGCCGCTTCCACTTACAACTTGCACCACATCCGATTTCAAGGTGCTCGCCAGTGTAGCCGATAGCATGTACTGTGTGTCTAGGCCGACACCACCATGCGCCTGTAAGGCTTCAGACACCTCGTGCGGGGGCGTGAGGCAACTTTCGATCATATTGTTTTTTTTCCACTCCGCTCCACTAAGACATCTGTGCTGCAAAGAGAAATGCTTCCCTGCGCTCTCATTGGCCTCAATCTGCTCTTCGTCGGAGTCGCCATCACTCTCTGAAGCGGACTCTGCTGCACTAGAATCCCCCTCTGTGCACCCTAAGTCCGAGGCCGCAGCGGTGGGTGCAACGGCGGTGGGTGCCGCGATGGTGGGTGCAGCGGCGGTGGATGCAACGACGAAGGCGGGTTGCTCCTCACTCACACCGGAGCGATCGCCAGTTAAAGCCATCTTGATATCAGCCTCTAGTTGACGATTGTTGCGAAGCATGCGTAGTGCGCCGCTCCAGCGACAAGTATGTTGGCGGAGAGCCGCCTTGATAACCGTGGCCCCTCGTGCCCGTTGCGCATCCTCAAGTCTCTCTGAGTGTAACACCGAACTGTGGAAACTCCGGCTCTGTTTTGCATTCCGTGAAATATGCCGAGAAAGCACGGGATTCTTGAGCGTACCAGCTTTTCCCAAGCCATACATCACAGAGCGTTGCAGGTCATGAGGCCCACAAACCTGCAAAGGATAAGCTACGGTTTTTATTTATTGGATCGGAACCGAAGTACACGTACATAAATAAAATAGATGATATCACACATACGCGCACATATGTTCAAACCCTCGATCAATTAGCACTAGCAGGGACCTCACAAAACAAAAGGCGCACATGAAATGAGAAAAAGGACGAAGTGGGGTAAGTAGTACGGACCCTCATCTTCCTCTTCAAGATCTTTAGGGCCTTCTTGTTGTTGGATGCACCATCCAAGGTTGGTAGGGTGATGCTGTCCAAGCAGAGCTTACGCAATAATAGCATGGCGACCAAATTCCGGGCAAGAGCAGGGCCAGTGTGGCGGTTCTCTGGAAATCGGTGGAAATCGATAAGAGGGCACACATCCAAGAAAAACCCTTCGTGTTCAACGATCATGGACAACCGAGAGCAAGAATATGCCATCTTGTTGTCGCGTGGACTCCAAATGTCGCTCTGCAACCCAGCAAAAGGATCGTCGAGTTCTTTTTGGGTCTTGAGGATGATGGCGTCAAGCAATTCCAGCAGTAATCCAAGAATGACGAAAACCAGTTTCTCAGATGTGTCGCGAGAGCACGGAACATATCGTTTGTCTAGTTCAGCAGTGTACGCCCGAAAGTGCTTGCTCCGACTGGTGTGAAAGTGCTGCAAATCTAGAATAACATGCTCGACATAGCGAACGTGGTGTAGAAGGGCTTCTTCGAAAGTATACAGCTCAGTAATGCTACCATCTTCTTCTACACGCACTTTGCTATGGGTAGAGGAAATGCGTGCGGCTTGGTGTTCAGCTTTGTGCGTACGCTTCAAGTGTTTGAACAAACCACCAGTGGATCCTGAAAAGACCTTAAAGATGCGCGTGGAATCGCACAATGTACATTTCCACAGACTCACTTTAACCACCTTGCCTTTATTATCACCGCTGGCAATGGTATGCTGTTCATCAGGACAAGCACGCACGAAATGTTTGTACACCGGTGCTCTTCCAGCAGTGGGCTCAACGGTAGCAGATGCTTGCGTGTTGATGGCTTCTGATACTCTCGTGGCGTCTGGAATAAATGGCAGCTCAGCGTCGCGATCATCCTTGTATGTATCGTGCCGGAAGCGGTTCCACTGATCGAGTCGGATCCAATAGCCTTCGTGATCAGGGTTCTCAGCAACATCCTCGACCACCTGCACAAACGAAGTAAGCATGCGCAACCAACATGTCAACAACAACGAGGGCGGGAGTTCAGACCACACACGCACGCACCAACGCCGGCAATTGCGTTTTACGTAGGCGGGTACGCTGCAGGCGAACGAATTGTGCAACGAACGAACGACCTGGAACGAATATAGAACACTCATACCTGAAAGCGCAAAGCCTCAGTCTTCGATGCGTTGCGCCCGGTGCCAAATTGCCGAACCTCAGCATTCTCTACTGCGATACACCTAAATAAGTGGCTCTTTTCCGCTGTTGTCATGTCTGCTGAATTGAACCATCTACCTGGAATGTTCACTTCGACTGCCAGCTCGACCTGTTGAGGACCAGGGTACTTCTTAACTATCTCGCATGCCAGCGAGCTTTGTACACTTCGTGTGGCCCCGCCCGGCCTTGGTGCATTGGCGCCTGGAACGGCAACTGCACGTCGCATTATTCTCTATTATGAATTATTACTATTAGGGGAGAGAGAGACAGTACTGTGCTGTGACTGTCTAAGTTGGGGGTGCGAGAATGAATAAAATGCGCTGCCACTGCGCACTGGGCCTCTCGTCTGCTCTCGTCTCGTCTGCGAGCTGTGACTAGTGTAGGCCGCCGGCGATCCGACGGATCACGGAGACGGATCCAGCAAATTGCAGAATTTCACGGAGACGGATTTCAACGGAGCCTCAACAGCTTGCGCCTCCGACGGGCACGGATGCGCTCGGAGCCTGAGATTTTCCAGAATCCACGGAGACGGATTGACGCGGAGCCTCGATTCTAAAAGATCCGGCAGAGACGGACTTCAACGGAGCCTGCGAATTTTCAAGATCCGTCGGTGACGGATGGGGCCGGAGCCTGAGCAAATTAGCGATCCGTTCAACGGGTACGGGTCGGACCCGGACCCGTTGTCGGCACTGATTGTACACCGACTGGAGTACCTATGCCATTGGTGCAGTGCTGGGCCAGAAGAACGACGATGGAAAGGAGTACATCTGCATGGCGATCAGTCGTTCCTTGAGCAAAAAGAGAGACAGTACGCTAGCTTCAAAGGTGAGATGCTTGCGGTGGTGTGGGCAGTGCGCACGCTGAGGCAATACCTGTATGGCGTCCATTTCACGCTGGTGACCGATCACTCGCCACTCACCACCTCGATGGAGAAGTCTGACCTTCAGGGACAGCATCTACGATGGGCGATCAGCCTACAGGAGTTCGACTTCACGGTGCAGTATCGCCCGGGAGCTAAGAACAGCAATGCCGACGTGCCATCTCGCTACCCGTTACCGTCCACGACATACGAGACTGGAGCAAGGCATGAGAGAGAGAGGGCGACTGCGCTTCACGCAGGCGTGGGGGAAGTTTACACGAAGGATTTCTGCGACAGCCTGTGCTTTATGCTGGCAGGGGACACTTCCCCAGGGGAAGAGGTGACGCCAGAGGTGCAGGTCGCTAACCACTGCAAGATGGCCGCCATAGAACAGCTGGGCACGGGACCGGTACATCGCTTGTTCGATTTGCACCATCAAGATGAATTTGAGTGCAATCATGCGGCCCTGTTCGACACAGACCAACCCGAGCTGGTGGTCGACTCTGGGAGACTAGCGAGAGCGGCTGGGAAGGCGCTGAGCTTGGTGAGACCCACGCGAGGCACGCATGGTGAAGGGAGTCCTGCTGTATACAGCAATGAATACTTTGAAGGTGAACGCATCTTGAAGCCTGAGAAGGTGGACACCAGAGTGCTGGACAAGCGGTTCTTCTCGCAAGCTCGAGAAGAAGGTGTGGTATGCTATGAGCCGTGTGGAGGCCTCTGTGCTGGCCTAGAGATGTTACTCCGTAATGGAATAAAGGTGGATCGATACTTATATCAAGACATATCATCGAGCAGTCAGGCAGTGGCCAGAGCCAGGTGCACGGCGTTACTGAGGCGATATCCTGACCTTATGTCTCCCGATGCAATGGAGTTTGGGGCCCTGCCTCACGATCTACACGACACTACGAGCGCTGATTTCATACGAGCAGGAGCTCTTCAAGGTCGGGAGTGGGTTATGGTGTGTGGGTTTCCATGCCAGGATCTCTCTCCAGCTGGAACGCTCACGGGCTTGGATGGCAGGCACGGCAAATTATTTTATGAAGTGGTCCGGCTATTGATGGCAGCGTGAAATTGCCGGAGGATGAAGTTCGCCGAGTAAAGAGGCGCGCAGCACGACACCGATGGGATGAGGCCACGGATGAGATCTACATGATCACACTGTCAGGCAAGGAGGTGATGATACCAAAGCCTGCCGACCGTTTGGCATTGGTCAAGGAGTACCACTCCAGGACTGGCCATTGGGGTATAAGGCGCACACAACATCTTTTGTGGCAGCGACATTGGTGGGCTGACCTGAAGAAGGACGTGGAGGCGGTGGTCACTCAGTGTGAGACCTGCCAGCGAGTGAAGACTCATTATGCGAGGGACGAGGCGGTCTTGTCCCCTTTGGAGATCGTATCATTCATGTATCGTTGGTCATTGGACTTGGCGTGGCCTTCAAAGAGGGTAACGAGGTCTGGTAACAGCAGGGTGCTCATCATGACCGAGCACTACACCAGATTCATAGTCTGTGTACCCATCCCCAACAAGGAGGCAAGCACCATTGCGGCAGCATTTCGCAGTCATGTGCTGGCTGTCTTCGGGGCGCCAGCCGAATGCTTGGTGGATGGAGGCAAGGAGTTCGAGGGTGAGTTCGAGCAGCTATGCAGAGACTGTCGGATAGACAGGAGGGTCACCTCACCAGACTCACCAGAAGGCAATGGGCTCACTGAGCGAGTAGTGCGCACGATGAAGTTCTGTTTCAAGAAGATCGCCTTGGAGAAGGGTCTCGACTATGAGTGGGACGAACAACTCTGGCCATTGGTGCTGAGCTACAATGCAGCACGCCAGGAGTCCACAGGAGTGGCACCGTTCACACTACTGTTTGCCCAAGAGGCAGTGGTGCCGCCAGATCTGAAGCAGGCGCCTAGCATGGACTTCAGTCCGGAGGTCAGCGACGACAAGGATACCCGAGTCAAGGCCCTCCTTCAGAGAGCACAGGTGGTGAGGCGGTTGATGGTGCATGCTGGCTGCAGTCTGGAGATTGCGCAGCACCGTGACACTTTACACTATGAAGGAAGAAGGGGTGGTGGTTACGAGCCTAAGCCACATCAGTTCAAGGTGGGGGACTTCGTTTACATCAGACAGAAGCCTCGCAGTGGCATGGAGGTCGCCACCAAGTCCGCCATCCTTAAGCTGGTCAAGATACAACGAGATGGTGTTGTGGTGCTTGAGGACGCCACCAAGTTGAAAGAGAAGCGCACTGTGCAGAGCATTGCGCCATGTCACCTACAGGTGAAGGATCAGTATGACTGCAGTGCAGCCGTGCCCAGCAGACATCTTGCATGCGAGGTGTGCAGAAAGGCTGACGGAGAAGCAGAGATGTTGTTGTGCGATACGTGCAACAAGGGGTACCATTTGTGGTGTCTTACCCCAGCACTGGATGAAGTACCAGAAGGCGAGTGGCTATGTCCTAGGTGCTCAGGCACGAGGATGCAAGCTGCTAACGCTGAGGTGCAGACCCAGGAAACTAAGGGCTCTTGCGTCTTGGAGGACAGATTGGGGATGAAGGAGCAGCAATTGAACGAGAAGCTGTCCCCAGACATGCGCCTGCTGCCAGCAGACGTGGGTCCCCGTCGCGTGGTAAAGGGAGATAAGTTTCAGCCATGGCAGGCTATCTCATCAAGGGAGATGATGCTGGAAGAAAAGGACTTGTTCCTTTACATGCCAGACCAGGTGGACTGGGGCAGACAGGACAAGCTCTCAGAGGCTGTGAAGATCTTCATGCCTGGGCATTGGAATGAGGGACATCGCACCGTGCTGAGCAAGAAGTATCGAGAGCAGAAAGTGATGGCGAGGCAACTGAGGGATGCACCTCTGGTGCCTGCCTTGGCTGAAGAAGAGATTGAAAAACGAGGAGAATTAAGACATATGACCAGGGCCCAGGTGCGCGAGGCTAGCGCGCTACAGTGGGGACTTGCTTGAGCTTGTCATCACGGTGCCTTCCGAGGTGAGACGCCTGGCGACAGAGGTGGACTGGAAGTCCATCGATGGCGTGTGGGACCCATGGGCAGGTACTGGGGTCATCAGTGAGGTGATGGTGGAGCAATGGCCACAATTGAGATTTATGAACAATGACTGGAACCCTCAGCTGGGTTGGTCTGAGGCGCGTGATGCACTTCAGCCAGGTAACTATCGCATATGGAAGGAGAAGTATGGTGTCTGTGATGCTGTGGTGACCTCTCCTTGGTTTGCCGCGTTGGATATCGCGTTTCCATTGGCAGTTATGGCCAGCCGCGTGGTGGCGTGCGTGCATGTTCCCTTTTATTATCTGACAGATATGACCGAAAGCAGAGCCGCGTACTTCAGACGATTAAGTCAGTCTGGACGCCTGCATGTGATCGAACATCTGGAGCATGGACCTATTGGCTGCAGGTGTATGTGGGTCTTGGTGTTCAAGAACCGTAGAACCCTTTGGTCAGAGCTAGAATGTTACAAGGTGGAGAAGGTGAAGGCATTGGCATGTTTACCTTCAGTTTGGGCAAGTTCATGGCAGATGGAGATACGACTCAGTATGCTGAACAAGCCCATATTTGAGTCTGTGCTACTGCAGGCAGCAGCTACAGATGGGGGATGTTGGAAATTTGGACTTGTGTATAAGAGCTTGGCATGTGATCTCAGAATATCAGAATTTCAAAAAAATTGTAGCTCTACGATCGTATGCTGTGTTAAGATATGCCTGGATGATTACCGACACATGTGAATGTTAAAAACAAGTTTGATACCTACGCGCGAGTGTTGAGGTTGCTCGGGTCTAGCAGTAGTTGTCCCATCATATGCACGCGTTTGCGACAGCTGTAACAAACGCCGGCCTCCCATGGTACCGTGCCGGGTTTGTCCAGCTAGTGACAGGCGTGACAGATATGACGAGTATGACAGGTCTCGCGCGAGATGACTGCTCGAGAGAAATAGACTTGGTAAAGAAGATATGGTCATTATCAGGTGGCCGCGAAGTGATAAGAGGATATGACAGTTCCAAGTTTGCCACTGACGTGTCAGTCAGAATGCGGAAACGGTAACATTGTTAAAGCTGACATGGAATAATGACTTTCTATTGGCTAGATGAAGATTTCAAGGCGGAAGCCTGTTACAGTTTTTGCAGATGTGACAATGACTCGGGATATAAGTAAGCTCTGACCGCAGGTCAGGACTAGAGGACTCATTATTGCTTTGCCTTCGCAAGTGCTAGGTGGCTGTTCGCGTGCCAGTGCTAGACCGCTAAGACAGTTCTGCTCACAGTTTTGTACAATAATTCGTACTTTTGGTTATTATGTTGATCTTTTGATGAATATATTTTACTGCTGTTTTTATCTTTTTACATGTTGGAAATTTGGGCTTGTGTATAAGAGCTTGGCATGTGATCTCAGAATATTAGAATTTCAAAAAATTTGTAGCTCTACGATCGTATGCTGTGTTAAGATATGCCTGGATGATTACCGACACATGTGAATGTTAAAGACAAGTTTGATACCTACGCGCGAGTGTTGAGGTTGCTCGGGTCTAGCAGTATTTGTCCCATCATATGCACGCGTTTGCGACATGGCATCGAGATGGCGAAGCAAGACAAGTCTTGAAGAACTGATGAATAGTTCTGATAAGACGCGTCTTCGCTTCAAGCATGCACTGAACAACATGTGAGCATCAAAGGCTATATTGTCTGGCCGATGCGTCATGTTCACCTAGTGCTCTCGAGTTCACAACTCGATGGTGGTAACGCATGCGATGCGTGAGAGCGCTAGAGTATATGAGGAGCATTGAGCTCACGCAGACACTTCTGGTCGTCAGACTGCTGCACTCATACACCCACCATATACTCGCACGTCGCTATTACTGTTCTATAATAGCCGTGCCAAACATCTGGTCCAACCAGGACCTTGACAGAATAGCACAGTAGATTCAATATGTACTGGCCAAGAGCCACTGACTATCTTGCTATTTTCTGCACGGACAATTGTACACCTTCCATATCGGAGGTGGTGTGTTCGGATTAGCCCTGGCAGCCCTGACCGGGAGTCCCGGTATAGGCCACTGACTAGACCCTTAGTCCGGTCTGACTCGGGTACCGCTGCCCGTGCGTGTCACCGCTTTGTCACATGCCGTTAGGTACCGTTCGGGACTTTCGCCCAGGTTGTAGGTTTTGGTATCATATCTTTTAACTTTTATCACACTCAATATTCTGAATACTGTCAACCTATTTAGGCTCACTCCGAATACATCCGGTTGGGGTATATTCACTACCTTCATCTAACTCGGCAATCATCCTCTCCACCGCCGTAAGCTGGCCTTCTTGAAAGCTCACTTGTGTTTCCAACAACCTCTCTAACTCTATCTTCGCCTTAAAGAAAAACGACTCAGCCTTATCCACCATGTCGAATTGACGTTTGCATGACAAATCTTCTGTCCCCGCACCTGCCTTTGCGTGCATAAATCCTCCCGACGACAAGGAAATAAGGCGCGGCTGAAGCTCCCTCTTAGTGGGCTCTCGCGCCACCACCGATTGCAAAATTGTGTCGAACTTACTGCCATCCACTTTTTCTCTGTTGCGTTGCTCACTAATTAATGCCGCGAGGTACGACTGCACATTCTTGTCACTCTCGGACAAAACTGGGACAGCGACGTGAGCTTCCCAGCGTAAATTGCGTACTCATCTGACGCTTTAAGAAGCGCGATCTTCTTCTCTAACTCCGTATCGGAATCTCTACACGCCGTACTAACGCTGAATGGGAAGACTTGAAGAATTGAAGTTGAAGATGCAATAATTGTAATGAAAAAGAAATGATTACTGCTCCCATAAGGACAGTGATGATGAATTTATCTGAGTATATATCGAACCAATGGTGCAATGATAGCACAACAATCCGGTAATTTGTGGACGGCGGGTTTGATTCCCCCTTGGTTCCAAACTTTGGAAAAAATATACTGTCAGAAAAAATTCTGAGTTACGACATGACATGTCACACGCTGAATGACACAATTGAATTTGTTGATCTTATGATCTCACTGGCGTCTAGCGCTCTAGCACGGGAAACCAGCTATGTGACTGCGCATTCGCCCATATCGTGTTCATTCACAAATGCGACTTGTTCGTCATACACTCATCTCGACATACGATTATCGTTACGGCCATGAGGCAAGGACTATGGTAAGGAGAAGGAAAAATCTGTACCTATATGGTGCAGTACTACACGCCGTACTAACGCTGAATGGGAAGACTTGAAGAATTGAAGTTGAAGATGCAATAATTGTAATGAAAAAGAAATGATTACTGCTCCCATAAGGACAGTGATGATGAATTTATCTGAGTATATATCGAACCAATGGTGCAATGATAGCACAACAATCCGGTAATTTGTGGACGGCGGGTTTGATTCCCCCTTGGTTCCAAACTTTGGAAAAAATATACTGTCAGAAAAAATTCTGAGTTACGACATGACATGTCACACGCTGAATGACACAATTGAATTTGTTGATCTTATGATCCAACCCACTGAAAAATGTCTCTCACGCTCAAAAGAGCAAAACGAAAATCACTTTACATACCTTATACCACATACAGTACAGTACAGTAGTGGTACCTGTACCTCCTTTCCCGTCTGTCACATAACCGTACTGTAGTTATGTGACACAGCACCTCTCGCTCCGCTCGCTGCACTGTGACACATAACATTCAGTTTTAAGGTTTAGCGAAGAGCCTCGGTTAGGAACTAGAAACACGTCTTTCAACAGTAGAATGTCACGGTATTGGTTCACAAACTACTGATATCGAGCGAATAGAATAATTGTGCGTGTACGCGGGAACATACGAGTTTGAACGCGATCAATGTGTTTACAGGCGGCGAAGAGGAGTTCTACACAAGTCGACGCGCTTATTCTGAGAGATCAGATTACCTGCTCATGAGATGCAGATGCCTGATAACTTGGGTATTCCAGTCAAGCTTTTAGGATCTTTCAACGCGGTTGTAAAGGATCGGCGATTGCGTCGTGTATTGCCTCAGTTCACACAAGGTATGCGGGGCGGACGTCGGTCGTTGAGCACCTGCTAACGGTTTCTATTGAGAGACCGCTGCGATTCAACAAAACGTAAAAATTCCAAGTGATAATCCTAGCCAAATCGTCCCTCTTGCTCCAATTCATTTTTGAGCAGCGTTGAGCTTTGGTCGGTAGGTACTTCCCACGTCGGTTAGCTCGAGTTGTAACATTTGAATGGCGAACTCGTGATGCAGACGTGAGAGCTGTACTCGCGGGTATCAAATGTGTCGTCATGCTGGATTACGTGCTCGTTCCCGCCGACGTTATGTTTGGGGAACTGCAGCTCATATGGCAGGTGCAAGCCTTCCCTCCCAGTTATCAGTTGTGGTCCGAGGTCAGAGTGCAGCTGTCAATGGTGCTGTAACACCCTGTCATATCACTCACGCTTTCCCAAAGGAACACCACGATATAATCAACTTAGCCTCTCATCATCGCGGCCTTGTGCGTCCTTCAGCTCTCGCACACCACTTCGCGTGCCTTCCCGTCCGCGCGAGCCAACTTCTAGAAAAGATCCTATTGGGGCTCTTGACTCCTCTCAGCCCGTGGTAATCGAATAACTCGAAATAGACGGTAACTTAGCGCGGTTATCGAACTCGATATCCGAGTCTAGAATCTCCGCGCGAACTGCCGGCGTGCGCTTGAAACTCCAGATCCCTTTCTCAGCGGAACGGCAGCGCTTTTCTACCTAACCGCCTGATCTCATGGGCTTTGATTATGCCAATTATGATGAGGCATGCCTGCCTCCTCTTTTCGGCCGCAGGCGACGCCCGAATTGGATGCCATCACTGTCCTGCAGATCGATGATACCCTCTTCCTCACCAGGTGGTGTATGAATCTGCTTCACATGCGTTTCCTACCCACGCAACTCTGCAAGAGAGGGAGTGCCTGCGCAAGGGTTGCAGCACGAGTTGTGAACTGAGCGGAGGCTTTGGGGGGAACGCAGACGTGTTGCACTAGAGCAGCATCTCGCCCGGCAAGTTGCTGCTGTCGAGGTGCATCCCTCTGCACACGCGAATGCGCTCCCTGCACGTTTGTCGTCCACATGCGACGGCGCTGTACAGCTCCGCTCACGTGGGACATCCCCTAAATGCCACCACTTCGCTCACGAGAGGCATTCCCTACATGCCGCCTCATGGGGGGGCACCCTTTACATGCCACCACTTTGTTCACGAGGGGCACCTGTCCGCTCACAAGGGAAACCTCCCACATGCCGTCACTTCGCTCACGAGGGGCACCCCCTATATGCCGCCACTTTGTTCACAAGGGGCACCCCCTACAACCCAATCCCGTCGCTCACGAGTGACATCCCTCAACCCATACACGAGGGACACCCCATCTGCCACCACTTTGCTCTTGAACGACAACCCCTATATGACATTAGTTCGCTCATGAGGGATACTCGCTACATGCTACCATTTCGCTCACGAAAGGCACCCACTACATGCTGCCATTTCGCTCACGAAAGGCACCCACTACATGCTGCCATGTCGCTCACGAAAGGCACCCACTACATGCTGCCATTTCGCTCACGAAAGGCACCCACTACATGCTGCCATTTCGCTCACGAAAGGCACCCACTACATGCTACCATTTCGCTCACGAAAGGC
>LGRX02035195.1:0-58996 GCA_001247695.2 Cymbomonas tetramitiformis | reverse complement strand
CCCTTGCATATCACCATTTGCGTGCTCAAGAGGGCACCCCCTGCATGTCACCATTTGCGTGCTCAAGAGGGCACCCCTTGCATGCAAACTATTCATTCACGCGCCGCCCTATTTGTGCCACGCGCCCTATATATTTGCTCACGAGGGGCACCCCCTCTATGCTCCCTCTTCGCTCTTGAGGGACAACCTCTACTCTCCACCCTGTGCTGTTGTGTGGTCTGGGTGCCGCTCGGGCTCTGTCCAGTGAAGCTTGTCCGAGCAGCCACACCTCGTTCCCGACAAATTTGTTGTGGTGTCAGAGCGGCCGGGCCTTGTTCCTGACAGCTAGCTGTGTTGTGGTATTGTGGGGTTGTGGGGGGTGAAGCATGTCAGAGCGGCCGGGCCTTGTTCCTGACAGCTAGCTGTGTTGTGGTATTGTGGGGTTGTGGGGGGTGAAGCATGTCAGAGCGGCCGGGCCTTGTTCCTAAATATTGACCTGGAGGAGCCCAAGGTGATGCCCTTTTTTCAATGAGTAGTTTGCTGCCACGTCACTTTCCGCACACAGCACGACGAGGGCGCGGGGTAAGGTGCCACTAGGTCGCAGGGGTAGATGTCAGGTCACAAGGTAAGATGTCGCGTAGGTCGCTCATGTAAATTGTTACCCTAGTTTTGTGATGAAAATCCTGAGAAGTGCCATGTTTGCAATAACTGGCAATTTGCAGCCTTGTGCGCATGGCCACCACATTTGCGGCATGCAGCCTCGTGCGCATGGCCACCACATTTGCAGCATACAGCCTCGTTACACAATGTGACCACCGTTCAGTTCATCATAATTATGTGCTTCTTTTTGGGTACCTTCCTCTCGAGTTCTTGGATCCCTCTCAGCACTTGTCATGTCAAAGGATGACCAATATTTCCGGGGGCGGCATTTGGATCTTGCAGATTAGCACGCCTGGTGAGGTGGCATCGCTCCTGCCGACGTTGAGAGCCCTTGTCGGAGCGATACAAGTAAGCTCGGCACACGCCTCCCCACGCAGCCCGCCCGCCGCCCTCGAGAAGGGCGGCGCGCATTGTGATTTTGTGCCTCCCCACGCAGCCCGCCCGCCGCCCTCGAGAAGGGCGGCGCGCATTGTGATATGTGCCTCCCACGCAGCTCCGCCCTCCACCCTCGAGAAGGGCGGCGCACATGGTGATCTGTGCCTCCCCACGCAGCCCGCCCTCCGCCCGAGAAGGGGCGGCGCGCATGGTGATCTGTGCCTCCCCACGCAGCCTCGCCCTCCGCCTCGAGAAGGGCGGTGCGCATGGTGATCTGTGCCTCCCCATGCAGCCCGCCCTCCGCCCTCGAGAAGGGCGGCGCGCATGGTGATCTGTGCCTCCCCACGCAGCCTGCCCACCGCCCTCGACAAGGGCATCGCGCATTGTGATCTGTGCCTCCCCACGCAGCCCGCCCACCGCCCTGGACAAGGGCATCGCGCATGGTGATCTGTGCCTCTGGCGGAACCCTGGCACACATCTCCCGCTGACGCCAACTCTTGGTGAATATAGGCAGGGCCAGAGCTCTGATATCCGCTCTCCATCGATGGACTTCGAGGAGCTTCCCCATAGTGAGCCGCTCATTGCCTCGGCACTGGCTGTCATGCATGCCCGTCAGCAACTCAGCGGCGAAATACACTCAGTGCGCTCTGTGTTGGGAGTCGGCAGGAGGCGCCAGTGGCCATGGCATCTGCAGAGTGCATCTGCGATGCTCACGATCCTGGGGACGACGGCAGCGGCTGGTGTGGAGCTGCATCGCGTGGTCGCAAAAGTGCCACGTCATCGCGCTGCCGGGACAAGGACAAAGGCGCAGGCGCGCAAGTGTTCTGCCATTGGCGCGTCATTCGAAGCCACGCCGCCGGCGATGGCAAGGGTGGGTCTCCCGTGTGGGCAGTCCCTGACCTACCCCACTCAGGCTTTTTCGAGCTTCCCCCCATTTCAGTGGTGATCCTAGTAGCGCTGCCGAATTGGATTGAGCCCTCCGCTTATGGGCAGCCGGCTGTACAGCGCTGGACCTCGGTGGGCTGGACAGCGCTGGACCTCGGTGGGCCGGACAGCGCTGGACCTCGGTGGGCCGGACAGCGCTGGACCTCGGTGGGCCGGACAGCGCTGGACCTCGGTGGGCTGGACAGCGCTGGACCTCGGTGGGCTGCACAGCGCTGGACCTCGGTGGGCCGGACAGCGCTGGGCCTCGGTGGGCCGGACAGCGCTGGACCTCGGTGGGCCGGAAAGCGCTGGACCTCGGTGGGCCGGACAGCGCTGGACCTCGGTGGGCCGGACAGCGCTGGACCTCGGTGGGCTGGACAGCGCTGGACCTCGGTGGCCAGACAGCGCTGGACCTCGAGTGGGTGGGCTGGACAGCGCTGGACCTCGGTGGGCTGGACAGCGCTGGGCCTCGGTGGGCCGGACAGCGCTGGACCTCGGTGGAATGGACAGCGCTATTTTGTGCGAAGGAATTTCGGCAGCACAGGCTACAACTGCCGACCCGCCTATGGCGCTGAGCCGGCGCTTTCACCTTTGTGCGGCATGAGGTCGGTGAGGGAGGGGAGATGGGGTATGCTGATGTGGGCGCAGATGAGCAACAGCTGGCGCGACCAGATTGGACAGCTCTGCCCTTACCAACAATTGCCGGCTGGTTGCTTGGATATCCGGTGGTATACCGACTGTCCCCAGATCGGGTACCTGCCCTCACCTTTTATTCACCTGTCTTCATTTTTGCGTCATGACCTATCACCCCTTTCAACAATGATATCCTCACTACGGCCCGCCCGGGCTCCAGGACTTTGCTGGTGTCGGAGGTACGGCCCGCCCGGGCTCCCGGACTTTGCTGGTGTCGGAGGTACGGCCCGCCCGGGCTCCCGGACTTTGCTGGTGTCGGAGGTACGGCCCGCCCGGGCTCCCGGACTTTGCTGGTGTCGGAGGTACGGCCCGCCTCTGGGCTCCCGGACTTTGCTGGTGTCGGAGGTACGCCCGCCCGGCTCCCGACTTTGCTGGTGTCGGGAGGTACGGCCCGCCCGGGCTCCCGGACTTTGCTGGTGTCGGGAGGTACGGCCCGGCCCCCGGACTTTGCTGGTGTCGGGAGGTAATGCCCGCCCGGCTCCCGGACTTTGCTGGTGTCGGGAGGTACGCCCGCCTCGGCTCCCGGATTTTGCTGGTGTCGAGGTAATGCCCGCCCGGGCTCCCGGACTTTGCTGGTGTCGGAGGTACGGCCCGCCCGGGCTCCCGGACTTTGCTGGTGTCCGAGGTACGGCTCGCCCGGGCTCCCGGACTTTGCTGGTGTCGGAGGTACGGCTCGCCCGGGCTCCCGGACTCTGCTGGTGTCGGAGGTACGGCTCGCCCGGGCTCCCGGACTTTGCTGGTGTCGGAGGTACGGCTCGCCCGGGCTCCCGGACTTTGCTGGTGTCGGAGGTATCGCCCGCCCGGCTCCCCCGGACTTTGCTGGTGTCGGAGGTACGGCTCGCCCGGGCTCCCGGACTTTGCTGGTGTCGGAGGTACGGCCCGCCCGGGCTCCCGGACTTTGCTGGTGTCCGAGGTACGGCTCGCCCGGGCTCCCGGACTTTGCTGGTGTCGGAGGTACGGCTCGCCCGGGCTCCCGGACTCTGCTGGTGTCGGAGGTACGGCTCGCCCGGGCTCCCGGACTTTGCTGGTGTCGGAGGTACGGCTCGCCCGGGCTCCCGGACTTTGCTGGTGTCGGAGGTACGGCCCGCCCGGGCTCCCGGACTTTGCTGGTGTCGGAGGTTTTCCTTGAGCTTCATGAAGGCGAAGGGGAGGGTGTAATGGGCTGTTTTAGGGGGAGGCAGCTGCTCGGTACTTGTCCAACTGTCACCTGAAGCTTTACCAGCTAGAGGCGAGTTCTCCCACATCATTTTTCTCGCGCCTGACAACGTGTGCCTGCAGGCGCTTGGGGATGACAAGACAGTAATCAGGTCGCGTCGGTCTCCCAGCTGTAAGTACTGTGTACGGCGGGCGCTGCGGGCAGCGCCGCCCTATACCAAAAGGGATATGCACCAGAGTGGACTGGTGGGGTCGAGGGAAGAATATGCGTGTGCAGAAGTGGTACATGGGATGTGTGCAGAAGTGGTAAATGGGATGTGTGCAGAAGTGGTACATGGGCTGTGTGCAGAAGTGGTGCATGGGCTGTGTGCAGAAGTGGTACATGGTCTGTGTGCAGAAGTGGTACATGGCTGTGTGCAGGAGAACAATGGGCGTGTTTCAGATGGTTCAACAGGTGCATAAAAGGAATGCATGACGGGTGCATATCTGAGGGATAGCTGGTGTGTACGGAATAGGATGGGGTGGTGTAGAAAAGGGTGATCACGGGGTCTACGGGAGGGCGAAGAAGAGGACCTTATGTGTCGCATGCAGCTGGATCTCGTCCGTGCAGACCCTATGCGTTGCATGCAGCTGGATCTCATCCGTCTAGACCCTATGCGTCGCATGCAGCTGGATCTCGTCCGTCCAGATTTTGCTTTGTGTATCCGAATGCTTTCATTGCTTCGGGAAACGGAGCTCCACCATTGGCCCATTTCTGCTTTCCCTCGGCCGATATGACAGTAGTGATAAGGTTGGGGATGCTGCAGATTCCAGTGACGCGCTCAGGAGAAGCCATGCCGCCCATGCCAGCGCGCGGTGGTGGCGCAGGTGAGGGGGAGGGGACAGGCTCCCTCAAGATTCAATCGAAGGGTGCTTGCAGGCCTTCGAGGGGTGCCAGGAGCATACCAACTAGAGCCCCCCTGTTACATAGACATTCACGCCATGCTAGTAGCCGAGGGGCTAGGATAGAGGTTGTATAGGGAAAGCATACAGTAAATTGTATTGCCCGTTGCAACCCCTCCTATCCTATCGGTTGCGCGCTCTCCACTAGCCGCACGCCCAGCCGGAGACGTTTCGCGCTCTCTCCACTAGCCGCACGCCCAGCCAGAGACGCTTCACGCTCTCTCCACTAGCCGCACGCCCAGCCAGAGACGTTTCGCGCTCTCCACTAGCCGCACGCCCAGCCGGAGACGTTTCGCGCGCTCTCTCCACTAGCCGCACGCCCAGCCGGAGACGCTTCGCGCTCTCTCCACTAACCGCACGCCCAGCCGGAGACGCTTCGCGCTCTCTCCACTAGCCGCACGCCCAGCCGGAGACGCTTCGCGCTCTCTCCACTGGCCGTGCTAATTGGCCACGCTCTTCGCCACGTGCTTCGGACGACGTCAATGTAGCTCAGAGGGTGATTTGGTGAACTTGGGACCAGAGGCCGCCTGGAACATGGATGGCCAACGGTTATGAGATGTGGCCACCTCGCTGCGGCTTGCGCCATCCCATCCTGTGGAATTCTGCAGTTTATTGGAGACACATCAGTCGAAATTGTTGGAAGGCTGTGTTCCAGGGGGGCTGAATAGGGGCGATAGTGGGGATCATACCTTTGCGCCCACCAAAACAGGGCTAACGTTGTTTAGTTGCCTCTTTGAACGGAGCTGAACGGAGCGGTATTGAGAACACATTCCTTCCCCCTTCCACATGCAGGAGCGTCATCGACGCCGCACTTTGACCACAATCTTCTCTTGGTGAGTTTCTCTGTGCCGGTGCCTCTGCTGGAGATGCCCCTGGTGCACAGAGAAGGAGTGGAGGGAGCATCTTGCGAGGCAAGTCTCAGGTCCGCCCCCCCCCTAATGAGCACCACCACGATGCCCCTCCCCTCAAGAATTTGCGTCCAACCTTTCATGTACCAGTTGCGCTTTCCTCCTGCCGGTACAGCCTGCGGATGCACAGGCATAGACTTCCAGAGGTAAAAAATAATAAAAACCTTTTCGGGGTGTGGGGCTCATAGTCCCCATGACTTCCAGAGTTTAAAAAAATAAAAACCTTTTCGGGGTGTGGGGCTCATAGTCCCCATGACTTCCAGAGTTTAAAAAAATAAAAACCTTTTCGGAGTGTGGGGCTCCCATAGTCCCCATGACTTCAGAGTAAAAAAAATAAAACTTTTCAGGGTGTGGGGCTCATAGTCCCCATGACTTCCAGAGGTTAAAAAAATAAAAAACCTTTTCGGGGTGTGGGGCTCACATGAAATTAGCATGTTTTCTCCAGAGGTAAAAAAGGCAAAGCACTGTTATTTTTAAAGGTGTGGGGCTCATAGTCCCCATGACTTCCAGAGTACAGTTGGTCACATATCGATTGATTCAATCTCCATGACCATAGCGCCCGCACTCTGGATACACCTCCCTTGCCCAAGTTGGTGTCTTTTGTGGGTCTGAGTTCCTCCCTCTCCTTCATGCCATATGCAGTGTGTGTGCTGCTTGCGCTCCTTCCTTTCCTGAAACTGGCAGGCCGCCTTATCTCTCCTGCAGTTGGCAGATCTCTCATCTGCCAGGCCGCCACTATCTCTCCTGCACAGATGGCAGATCCAGATCTCTCATCTGGTAGCCGCCCTTATCTCTCCTGCAGATGGCAGATCTCTCATCTGCCAGGCCGCTATCTCTCCTGCAGATGGTGGATCAGATCTCTCATCTGCCAACCCTTATCTCTCCCTGCATATGGCAGATCAGATCTCTCATCTGCCAGGCCGCCCATATCTCTCCTGCAGATGGGGGGATCAGATCTCTCATCTGCCAGGCGCATCACTGCTCTCTCTCTCCTACAGACTATGGATCAGATCTATGTCTTGGGCGCCTTATCTCCTCACTGTAGTTGGAGGGATCTGGATCCTCATCTGCCAGGCACATCCCTTATCTCTCTCCTGCAGATGGGGGAGCAGATCTCTCATCTGCCAGGCCGCCCTTATCTCTCCTGCAGATGGCAGATCAGATCTCTCATCTGGTAGGCCGCCCTTATCTCTCCTGCAGATGGCAGATCTCTCATCTGCCAGGCCGCCCTTATCTCTCCTGCAGATGGGGGAGCAGATCTCTCATCTGGCAGGCCGCCCTTATCTCTCCTGCAGATGGGGGAGCAGATCTCTCATCTGGCAGGCCGCCCTTATCATGGCCGATGTCCTCAACAACCCATTTTACCTCCTTGGCAGCTGATGCGTGCTCGGTGATGGTCTATCTCTCCCTTTCCCTTGGCGTTGTAAGGCTCAGTCGCAGAACGTGCGGGGTCTGCCCGCAGTGATGAGGTGGACTGCCGAGCTCGCCGTCTTCAAGAGCAGGTGGTACAACCCGTACTGAGGTGGTTTGAGTGAGGGATCCGGATCGTGCTTGGGGACTCGGCATCAGTTGCAGTAGATGCCTATTTTCTAAATATTAAACCCCCAAAATCATATATTCGAAGGGCAGACACGGCTGTATGATTTGCATGTAGTATTTAAAGTATGGATGTGAGCAGTGGCGCCTCCATGCGGTCGTGCAGGAATTTGAGTGGCCTCCGAGGAAGCTAAAGTGATAGGGTGAAGCCTTGGCACCTGAAACACGGGTATGGGAGTTATGAGGAGAATGTGCAGTTGCAAGCGGCGATGGATCAAAGTCTTGAGGAGGGCGGCATCGACCCTTCATGGGGATGGAGGACTCAGGTAAATTGTTTCCCATCGAAGTTTGGCTGCCTTGGATAGAGAGAGAGTGTGTGAACACCTTCACATCTCATCGCATATGCTACCTACCTGAAAGACACCGGCTTGCCTTTTGTGTTATGAGATAAATACGATCGTTTGAACAAGATAAAGGTTTTGGCATTGGCAGGTCATGTTGAATGTGGAGTTGAAGGGGCCGCAATGTGTAGCGCTGTAGCGTTGCATTCCCTTCATCATCGCCATGTATTCCATTCAATGGATAATGATCGACGACATTCTCAAATTCTCACAGTCTCAAGACTTGAAGAAAAGTGATATGATTCATACTATCGAGCGCCAACTATAGTTTTTATATAACATGTGATGCAGATGATTGTGGAGACTGATTGATTGCTACCATAACGAAACTTTCATGTCGTGTGTCCTCTCGCTCTGGCAGGGGATCCTGTAATATATATCTTATCACATGGTGCCAAGGAGTGTCGTTTAATGGATACTGGAAGAACGTACTCGAGGTGCAGGCATTTACTTGGCGATACAAAGCCTGTGCTAATCGATACACGTATGTACCAGCCGATAAGGGATTGTGTCGTCCAATAGATGTTTATTTGTATACAGCCTTATCGGGAGTGCACAGGTGTAGGGCACGAACTGCAGAATATATCTAGTACCTACTGGGCGCACAGCTACACGGGCTATCAGAACATATAAGTGCCTACCTGGAGTACCAAGCTACAAGGGCTATCGGGACGATGCAGGTGTCTAGCTGAGCGTCAAGGATGTTCAGGAAAGCATAGGCACCATCCCAGCGGGTGCAAGCTACAAGGGCCATCGAAATATTCACGGCGTTATGAATCATTATCACTCGACATGAATCATTTTGCTAGGCTAATCAGCAAACAAGTGCTAATCATTTTGCTAGGCTAATCAACAGGACACTTATCGGTTTATCAATGTATCTTACCGGTCGATATAGAGGTCTCCGCGTAGAGGGCATCGATGTGTTGACTGGTGTATATGGTGTCACCTAGGTTGCGCATGACCTTGTTCCAGTGATGAACTTAAGGTCCGCTATGTGTTGCGTCGAAGGAGGGGGCTTTGGAGGGTGACACGACACAACCTCGTCGTTTTTGTCCACGATATCGTGGTCATTTTTTGCATAGTTTTTTTTTTCGTGTTTTTGGGGTTTTCATGCAA
Organism: Cymbomonas tetramitiformis; assembly: GCA_001247695.2. Lineage (NCBI taxonomy): Eukaryota > Viridiplantae > Chlorophyta > Pyramimonadophyceae > Pyramimonadales > Pyramimonadaceae > Cymbomonas > Cymbomonas tetramitiformis. The sequence continues at coordinate 50,304 of LGRX02035195.1, read as the reverse complement.
AAAGAAAACGAAAGTTTTTTTACCACAATATCGTGTACAAAAATGACTAGATTTTGTACCAAGTTCCGGCTTTGGGCCTTCGGTTCTGCCAGAGGCGGGGGGGCATGGGGGCTTTGGGCCTGATTTCACGATGCTGTTTCCCGAAAGCGGGGGGATGGGGGGGTTGGTCTTTTGGTCCCGCCAGAGTCGGGCGGGGATGGGGAGCTTTTTGAGTGTTAGGGCTGGGGAGAGCGGGGAAAAAAATCGGGCTGTCCCACAATAAAATAAATATGTAAAATCTATTATTAAAAGATGTACCGATTTATCGGTTATTGGAAAATTCCGATACCGTGCCTTGCTTCGCAGTTGAAGAATGGAAAGAAGATTTACGTAGCTCACCCAATCGATATGTGACCAGGTCGCGCGCGGCCAGGTTCGTCGTCGCCGCGACTGGTGCGGAGTGGCAGGGGTGTCCGAGCTGAGAGGCCCAAGATCACCGACTATTGTATTTAGCTTTCGTACATGCGAGCGCGTGTTTACAATTGCAGTTGCACTCGTAGCACAGAACGAATGGCGCGGGAACGAGCTGAGCTAACGAGCCCGAGCAGTGTGAATGGGCGGTCATTGGGACATATTGGAGTATCCGGAAGATTTGAAATAGACGCATGGCGTAAGCTGGTTGTGTGAACGCGATCGACGGAAGGTTTTCGCTGGGGTACCCTCTGCAAAATAAACAGGCAAGGAAGCTGCCAACCATCGTGGGACGATGCTGTTGCGAGAAATAACACCGAAAGAATATCAATCTCCAGAGCGAAGAACGAACGAGCGTTCATGATCAAGAGCGCGCCCGCAAGCGCGAGCTCGTACTACCCAAAGGCCATATTATACCACTGAGGGCTGAGCGCTCAGCTCACCCTAAGTCTCGAAAGTAACGTGTCCAAGTACGGGGAACAGCAAGGCGGTGTGCCATCAGAACTACAGCGAATGGATGTGGTCGGGTCCATAACCTTGCAGAAAAGCCCTTTCGGAAGCTTTCACTGTCTCGGAGTAAACGGCTAAGTACGATACAAATGTGCAAAAGTACTGGCGGCTCAATGGAAAAATCGGTTGTTGTCGAATTGTCCACTCCAACCCGAGAGGCCGCTGCTGCGATGTTAAAACTTTTTATTTACTTATATAAAGTAAGTTTTACTGATAGAAGAAGAAGAGAAAAAAAAACCTCGGAACGCGGAACAAAGGCTCACCAGCAACATGTGGTACGCCAAGGAAGCATTTTTCTCCATCTTCGTGTCCATTGATGCCAGGAGAGTCGTCACCTCTACTCCCGTTGAATTTGGGGCGGCCAAAAACGCCTTGCGCCAATCCTCCCCCACCGGAGTTGCTCTTCCTAATGTTTAGCGATGGGTAAACAACGCCCGGACAGCAAAAAAAAAATAAAACATACGGTCCATGAATAGGAAGAATGTCACTTGAAATGTGAGTGCGCTCATTACTTGCTAGGAAAGCAATCTCAAGCAGGAGAGATGTGAGAGCAGGGTGAACTGGACAGTCACAAAGATAACCGTGAATATATGTTATCCCTAGGAACTGCCACGGATGAACCACCGAAGGTGACACACCATAACCATGGTTGGCTTCGTACTTTGACAACCGATATACAGAAAGATCCGGGAGGCATGACGCGATCGCATGCATTCCGCATCCTCCTTTGCGGGCGCGCCTTTCGTTTGCGTTGTCCTCAAACACATGTACTCAAAAGTTTACGTCAGTTTTCACATTTCCCATGTGTGTAGTCTCCGCCAGGGGATACTCGGTTTGTATGGTCGTTTGTAAGGGTTTTGTTTCGAGCATGCATGTTTGACCCTGAGACGTACCTAGTGTGCTCCTTGATACTTGGTGTATAGGTAGACGACTTGGGAATCATGCAGTATTATTCCTAGGGTGAAAATCGGTTCATATAAAGGCTTGCTCTGATAAAATTTAGCGTGTACATACCACGAATAGATGTTCTTAACACTATGTACTGTACTCAAGTATTTTACGAGAGGTCGTTTGAGGAATATTCAGTCTCTAAATGACGAAACGTAGTCCACGGTAGGCTGGCGACGTATACTTTTATACGGTAAGAACACATACGATCAAATTCTCCGCACACTGGAGGGATACGCGACGACACTGAAAAGCAAGCCTTCAAACAAAACATCCACGTAAGAAAACCGTTTGCACTGAGCAAAACGTTTACCCACCCTTATTCTGCGCCCAGACCATTTTCACTGCTTCCACCTGCTCTTCCGTAACCTCTCCGAACGCTGCATGATTTGCCTCGCTTGTCTCGACCATCTCCTTCAGTGTGCCTTTAGCCTCAGCAGCTATCAACAATGGGTACGCCCCAGCTGCCACAACACCGCGGCACGGTCCGCATCCTTAGAGATTACACCCCGTATTGCCTGACAGATTTCCAACGTAGTTTGGGAATGCGCCCACCGGCAATTTGTCAAGAACTTCACAAGAGCCGGCGCAGCCCCGGCATCCAGCACCGCCTGCGCAGCCACTTGCGGGCTCGTCGCCAGCTGCCCCACCGCTACCGCCGCCTCCTTCTGCTTGTCACTGTCATTATAGGGCTCTTCGACGACGGCAAGCAACACTGGAACCACTCGCTCACACACCCGCCGTGAGGCAGCTGCAGTGGCCGCTTTCACCAACTTCGCGTTCTCCTCGTTTGACGATGCCAACAACTTGAGCGCCTGCTCAGCCGGTTTCCGAGCGCTCTGGCAACTTGTCGTAAGCTCCACCAGACTCTCGAGCACACCCTCGCGAATGGCGCTTTGCACCACGAGCGCGGCTTGCGCGTCCTTCGCCATGGTCTCAGCAAGTGCCTCCAGCTCTTTCGCCGCAAACGACCGCGCACCCTCAATGCTTGAATCGGAGCAAAAAGAAAAGAAAAAAAAAAGAAAAAGAGACACCCTTTGACGGGGTGTGGGGCTTTGTGAGTCCCCTTGACTCTTACCTCCTTTTTCCTTAGTCCGGTTCCTTGTCTACTTTTTTCCTATATAGTCTGTTGAGGCTTACTGCGTATCCTGTAGCTAGGTCGTGTATTTTTCTGAGTAGGTGTAGGGCTTCCTGTTTGTCGAATCCTAAATGTTTGGTCAGTATTTTCTCTGTGTGCTCATATATCGTTCCAGTGTTGCCAAATACCATCACGTGTAGCGTTACCTTGTACCCATATAGTTCCAGTAGCTTTACCAGCGGTGTGTACTTCGTGTACTTTGTCTTTAATGCTTCCTCCCAACTCATTTCGTCTGTGTATGTTACCTTTACCAGGTGTATGTGACCCGCTTCTGCCATTGCTTTTTGGTGCGTGTACCCAGGCTGCTCGTTCCCTTGCTCAGTTCCCTCAAGCATTACTATATCTACATAGTGTGGTATGCGTGTCCTTTCCGTGTTCTGGTGCTGGTGTGTTTCGTCCGTCTAGTCTGCATTGCCCCCTTGTGAGCAGGAAGTCTTCTATTGGTCTACCATTGTTCATTCCCTTCCCTCTTTTCCCGGCATGGGTTCTTATTACACATCCTCCTTTCCTACCTTTGCTAATTGCGTTTGCTATCATTTTGGTGGCGTCTCGTCTGACCTGCTTATTACCATGTTCTTTATTTCCCTTTCCGTGCATCCTCCTAGCACATGGGCTGTGCGTATGAAGCCCCCCGCATTTACTTGTCTGGGCATCCCGCAGCATTTGCATTTTTGCGCCCTTCTCCCTCCTTGCTGTTTTTTGTATGGTCCTGCCGGCAGCTTGTTCGCCCGGCATCTTAGCAGGACTGTCACATCATGCTCGTTTAGGTATTCTGTTCCTTTCTTCCAGTATTGATTGGAGAGCTTGTGCATGGCTTTATCACCTCTTAGGTGCTGCATGTATTTTTTTGGCTTTTCTTGTGTTGCTGTCCGTATTTTTTCCATCGAGGCCCTTCTCCATTCCCTCACTTGGTGTACTTCCTTTTGTGCTGTTGCCTGTTGTTGTGCCATTTCCTGGAGTGCTCTCCATTCTTCCTGTGCTTCATCCTGTTGTTGGGCCATTTCGCTGAGCTCTGCTTCAGCACCCTGCTGTGTTATCATGCCCATATATGAATCGGAGCACATCTTTGCCTCGCGAACGTCCTCTAAGAGGGCTTCGAGCGCGGTGGCAAGCGCTGCAACAACGCCGGGCACCTCCAAGTAGCTCGCCACACGGATTTTCTTGGTTACCCCCCAATCAGCTTTGAGCTCCTTGAGCCAGACAAGCGCCTCATAAGCATCGTTGCTACCTGCCGCCGCCAACACTAGGCGCCGCATATATGCCTTGTCCTCCCGCTCAGGATCCCATTTGAATTCGGCCTCCCCTGTTTTCTCATGAGGTGGCAGCTCACGCCGATAGGGTGGGGGGTCAGGCTGAGGTTGCCCGCAGAAGACGCTCAAGAGGGCAGTGCCAACAGCATTCAGGCCTTTGGGCTTCGGTGGCGGTGGTGGCAACGGCAAGACCTCCTCGACAGCACGAGCGAATGCCTCCGTCTCAGCGATTGCATTCAGAGCAGCGACGCCCTCCCGGGCGCCGAAGGCTTGTCCGCCCTGGTGGTTCGCAAGAGAACCAAGGATAGGTATCGATATTCGATAGTTGCGATAGTATCGATTAATCGATATATTGTTATTTATCGATAGGAAATTTATGCCTATCGAAATTGATCGATAAGTACGATTGGTTATTCAGTATTGATCGATACCTCGAATGTACCTATCGAAATCGATCGATCATTCAAAATTGAGGTGCACTGCAGGCTGATTGGCTATTATCGATTAATCGATTAATCGATGGCTACTACCCGATGGTCTTTACGGTAGGACCTAGAACGCTCTAGGTCCTACCATAAGGACCACTTTTTCAATAATTTTTTGAGGTGTCCTATTGGTATCGTGAATGGCTACCCTCCGGTTGATGGCATATTTAGGACTTGAACTCAGTCCCCTCTTTTCCCACTTGCCGAGTTTTAACCCAAGCGGGATGCTACACTACCCGTATTAGGCACGGGTAGCGTAAACAATCGTCGAGAACTTTTCTAAAGCCAAAATCTCTTAAAGTAATAGCACATCTTTCATAATTTTTCGCCGACAGACTATGGAGGCTGAGCATGCGTCCAATGATCCAGTAGCACCGTAGCATTATATACAATCATGTTTAGAATAGAGCACAAGTCGATAACCTCATAGCGGACATTTAGCTGCACCCCAATCAACCTGTCCCATCATTTTTAGTCAAATGTCATAAATTTTAAGGGCCAATTTTGGCTTTGGTCTGAAGTCGGGGATGCTATATTGAATGCGCACATGCCGCTTACACACTATTACCTTGCTATTGTCGCGATGTAGACACAATAATTGAATTTTCGAGCCATCTACATAGGCAGAATGTGCGATATTTTAGCGTGTATTCATCGTTGATCCGGACGAAGGGCATTATTATTTTGGGCGATTTAGTGCCTTTTCCAGCTTTGACAGCCAATGCTGCTTCAACCACTATTTTGAGGGCCAAGATGAACTCGGATGGAATTTTTGACAAGACACTACGGAAAGAGCAGCTCGAGAACTTGACGACGTGGGTCTCGAAATTTTCGTAGGACCTATTGTGAAGCGGATAGCCGGGCTTAAATGTAGGTCCTTATGGTAGGACCTAGCTTTTTTTGCTGAAATTTGAAAAAAACCACCACCAAAGCGTGCGCAATTTAAGCACTCCAAAGGTCACCCTATGCATGCAACCACAACTTGAAATATTCATTTGACTCATAAATAGGATGGGTGATCGCACGCTGAACCAATTAAGTGATGTTTATGCGAGGAAAACACATTTGCACGTAGGTCCTTATGGTAGGACTTTGAATTTGGGTAGTAGCCATCGATCCTGAAACTCCCTAATATGAACTTGGCATTGGTTGTTGACTTGTTATCATGGGAAACGATATTGATACCTGATTGGACGATTAGTCGATTACGCCATAGGAGATGGGTTCAAAATCAGGAGTCGGAATCTCCGATCGCCCACACACTTTCAATTTTGACCGGATTCATACGGTCCGATCACAAAAATGGGTAAGCGTGGCGCAGACAGTCGTGTGCGCAAGAGCAGAAGCGCGCAGCCAACGTTGTTGCCTCAAGGTAAAGGGCTTGTTAAGCGAACCCCGCTCCATTCGTTTGATGTTGCTGGCAGTGATGACAGGGAGTACTTCGTTGAGAAGATACTCGCTACCCGCACGAGTTTCGGTGTGCACCAGTGGTTGATTAGGTGGGAAGAGTTGACTGGAGACTCCGATACGTGGGAGCCCTTAGAGAATTTACCGGGTCACGACGCGCGTATCGAGGAGTTTCGCATTATTTCGGAGAGAAATTAGACTGATGAAGCGAAGAGAGCTGCCGAGGCAAAGCGAAAGAGGCAGGAAGCCAATGAGGCCGATGAAGGTACGTGTGTATACCAAGTGTGTGAATAACGCTTGATTCTAAGATTTGTTGAGAGCACAGATTCGACTCCAGCTCAGAAAAAGGTAAAACGTAACGCAGTGACAGTAACATCTTACCTAACAGACTCCGATGATGAAGAATGTGACACCGTAGCATCTGAGGGAGAAGTGGAGAAAGATGAGCTGAGTATTTACTTAAGCCTGCCGGATGTCCCTTTAGATACAAACTTGCTTAAGTGGTGGAAGAGCCAAGAAGCTGAGTTGCCTTCCTTAGCTAGAATGGCGCGCCAGTTTTTGGGTGTGCCCGCTACCACTGCTGGAGTGGAGCGAGCTTTTTCCCAGGTCACGTTCGTGCACTCTGACCTGCGTAAAAGGTTGAGTGAAGGTGGCATAGAACACAACATTATGACCAGTATGAAGACTGTAGAGTTATCAATAATTTGCACGCTGCAAGCCTTGCTGAAATCTGTATAGGCAGCCCTGACCGGGAGTCCCGGTGCAGGCCCCTATGACAGATTCCTAGGTAGCCAACACTGGACCTGTGACTGATCCGTAAGCCCGTGCTGTGACACACCGAGTGTCACAGGTAGCTAGACTCGAGACCGTTCCGACTCCGTGACCGTTCCGGGTATATCTAGCTTAGGGTTTATTTCTTATCAGAGTTTATCTATATTGGTTCACTGACTGTCTGATATCTTGAACCGGGATATTCCAGTAGGTCGTGGACCCATTCCACGCTATATTCCACAGCTAGTTTGGCCATGATTGGCTAAAGCAGCCGCTTGGAGAGGTGGTGCGCGACGGCGCGTTTGGGGACTCACGGAAATTTTGAGATGAGCTGTTTGCGGTGAGCGTCTTTGAGCCGCAGCTATGGGGGTTCGACCTGGACAGGGCCTAGTCGACGCAATGTTCATTTACGGTATTACGCTTGCCCTGATCCCGCTTGCTGCCGATTTTTGGGCTGGTGGCTCGAGCACCTTCGACCTCGACAACGTCTTCCAGTGCCCCTCGCTCGCATGGCTCTACCGCTCCTTCCGTGACTGTGACGTCGCATCTTCCCAACATTACCCGAACGCGCCCCGGCGTACCACCTCCCATCAGGCTTTCAGAGTTATGGGTGTTACCACCAGAGCAAAGAAGTCCCTCACGAGGGACAGCGACATTGATGCCTCGCTGAGGCTTATCGACGGGGTTCGGAACAGCCCGACGGTGCGGACGCCGACTGTTCCAACCCCCGACCCTGCTTCGAATGGGGACGCCGACGTGGCCGTCAGGCGTTACTTGCAGGAGCAGGCGAGGTTGACCGACGAGATCTACAAGGCACGTCTGCATCGTGCCTGGGCCAAGAGCATCCGCGAGGACGTTCTTGGTGACAAGAAGCATCATTTCCGCGGTACGGACGACGCTGGCCTTCTGTCCGACCTGGTGGTGCAGCTACGTACGGAGTTCGAGTCTGCTGGGTTGGAGTTGAAGTCCTTTGATCTCGACGACCCCCTTACCCCGGTTGTGAGCCGGGTGAATGGCCTCCTATACGACGTGCTGGCTCTAGTGGTGGAGAAGCACAGCAACGCGTATGTCTGGCTCACTGGTACGGATGCTTCGTCTGACCGAGATGGCCGGCGAGCTTTGGTCGACATCATCAAGGGCTGCGTACCGGTGGCGCTGCGGGAGTCGCAGCAAGAGGAGCATGCGGCCTTGCGTTACCCCGCGAACGTGGACCCGCAGCCGATCTTGGCGCGGGAGCAACGTTTGGTGCGGGACAACAGGGCCTCCGACTGGACGCCTACGGAGGCTACGCGTAAGCTGAGCCTGTACACCAGGCTTGACCCGGCGTTCTACGCTGCGGTCAAGGTGCGCTACCCCATGGCTGCTGACTTGGCCCATGTGCCGTTGGCCTCACTCCGTTCCATGGTGGTAGAGATCTACCAGGCTTGGGCTCAGACTGACACGGGGAAGGCAGCTTCTGGAGCGGACGGCATCTCCGCGCACCTCTCCAGCAGCGAGTACGACGCCCTCCTCGTGAAGATCACGGAGCTCAAGGAGTTGGTGCAGCGGCAGCACGGGGAGAGCGCTCCGGTGGTGCGGCAGCAGCGGGTGCAGCAGCGGCAGCAGCAGCAGCAGCGTGCACAGCAGCCGAGAGGCTACCGTATGGGGCAGCACAAGGTGCCGCCCGTGGGATTCGACCGGGACGACCAGCGAGCAAAGCCGTTCTGTGGCAGGTGCAAGAAAGCGGGCAAAGGTGAGAGCTACCACTTCTACCGCGACTGCCCGTTGGGCGGGCGCCAACACCCGCCCACCTCCGCTGCGGCATTCTGCATTCCTATCGACGAGGAGGACGCGGAGGGCGTGCATGCACTTGCCATGTGTGCGCTCTTTCAGCAGGCAGCGGACGATGGCGCGGAGTCCTTTGCTCGTGCGGCTGCCGCGTACGGGCCGCCTGCGGTGCTTTGTGCGGGAGCGGTGGGCGGCATCGACGTGTCCGCCTACGGCTTCGCGGTGGAGCAGCGGTCAGCTTCCGACGAGCCCGTAGGAGACGACATTCTTCGACGGCTCGACGATCTTGCCGCGGAGGTTCACTCCGCGGCCAATCACCAGGTGCACTTCACACACGCATCTTTCCCGCCTCCTGACGGCATCGAGCAGCAGGCTTCGGCTCTGGTGTGCGGACCCGCCGCGGCGGGGACCACGCCGGAGGAGCAGGTTCCGGCAGGTGGTGCGGCGGCATCGGCATCCGCCGTGCCGGCCCCTGCTATGCCTGTCTCGCAGGGAAAGGATGTGAAACCCGCGCCACTGCAATCGGCGCGGGTAACCACCACAGCGGACGCGGACGGTGAGTTCGCTGGGTTCGTTCAGACCGTGAACCACGCCGCCATCGGGCAGGTTGACCTCACGGGTTACGACACGGACGATTACGAGGACCTCGCCGACGGCAGCTTCATCGTGAAGCCGCGGACTCCGGCCATCTCGGCAAATCATGCGTCGGAGTCCGCGACCCACGTGCCTCAGTCTGGTGGTGCATCCCGCACCTACAGTTGTGGCAAGCCGCCATGGGGCTTCCCCGCACACGCGGGTCCGTGGGGGTTTCATTACTTTGTCTCTCTCTTTCTTTTGGTCTCGATCATGGGAGTGGGAGCTGCCGCCTACACGGCGGCCAATGACATCGACTCTGTACAGGTGTCGGGTCGGGCTGCACCGCAGCCTGTGCTGTGCAGGGGGGACTTATGCATCTACCCGGGTATATCCGAGCTGGACCCCGTCACTCTGGATGCAGTACTGCACTCCCTGGGTGCTGCGACGGTGGTTCACCGGCCGCCTGACCCACTGGAGAGCAGTGCTGCAAGCTACTACCGTGGACATTGTGGTGACGGTGCTCCTCTGGACTTTGACCCCGAGTAGCTTTACTTCTGGCTCTGGCAGTGCACCACTTTCTGGTGGTGTACTGAGATGTGCTTTGACCTCAACATGGTCTTCAATTGGGTTTATGCTTTGCTTTGACATCTACAATCTTCAATCTGGTTTGCTGCCACAGTGCTTTTCAGTAGTTTAGCAGGACCTGAGTGCCTGTATATTTCTGCACTTGTGCCGGCTAGAGGGTTTCAATTTGTGTATCAGAATGGCACAGTTGAATTAGCAGTTAGGTTTGTCACCCTAGCTCCTACCCTAACTTATCTTAACTTCTCTGACTTACCTGTCAGTCACCACCCACAGTGCTGGGGTGGTGTGCTGAAATCTGTATAGGCAGCCCTGACCGGGAGTCCCGGTGCAGGCCCCTATGACAGATTCCTAGGTAGCCAACACTGGACCGTGACTGATCCGTAAGCCTGTGCTGTGACACACCGAGTGTCACAGGTAGCTAGACTCGAGACCGTTCCGACTCCGTGACCGTTCCGGGTATATCTAGCTTAGGGTTTATTTCTTATCAGAGTTTATCTATATTGGTTCACTGACTGTCTGATATCTTGAACCGGGATATTCCAGTAAGCCTATATATTGTGTAATAGTTAGGCTTGGTTGAGGACTTATCGATATATCGATTAATCGATAATCACCGTAGGGAACTTATTTATTGATACGCTTTGCATAGTTATTCATATTGATCAATGTGGGAAGTCAAACTATTGTTATTTATCGATAACTTCGGTCAGACATCGTTATTTATTGATATGCCTGAGGACTTATTGTTATTGATCGATACTTATATTTGACCTATCGAAAACTATTGATACGGCCTAAAACTTTCGATACCTATCCTTGAAGAGAACCGAGGGCGTCAAGCGCTCCCTTAGCGACAGACGTTGCGCGATTGTGGGGCTCGCAACCTCGCAGAGTCGCGAGGTCACGGAGCGCGTTGGCAACATCCGAATCGATCCCACAGTTTTTACGTCCCATGTGGAAGGCGAGTAGCTCGACTACGCCAGAGTCCGCGAGAGCCTGCCTCTCGAGATGCCGGTGCTCCGATGGGTATGAAAAATTATGGATGAGTTTGCCCGCCAACTGCGCAACGTGTCTAACTGGATACTGCGCTTCGATCGGTTTCGCTTTGGCGAGATCGGACACTGCCTTCACGGCGTCTTCAATAGGCTGCATAATGCGCTCAGAGTCCTGCTCTGCCTTGTAGCCGGCCCCCGTCCTTTTCGACATCTTAGGGCCTGGCGTGAATCCAGCTTCCATCACCGCCACGGCGTTCTCCTTACTGGTCTCTGCGATCCACTTCAGCGCCAGTTTGGAGTCCATGAATCCGTACTCGCGGCGCTTGTAATGCGCAACAAGCGCGGCGAGAGCACCAGTCGTGCCGGCTACCATGGATGCACGTGTCTAATCACCTTTGGCAAAATAGCCAAGCGCAGCTGCAGCAGTGTACTTAACGTGCGTGCTATTGGACTCTGTTTCGAGGGTGGCAACTAGGCGTGGCAAGGCGGCCAACGCAGAGGCGTCCACCTCTCTCGCCATAAGCTTCGTCTTGTCTTCAAGTACGGTTGTGAGTGCACTCATGTTGCGCGAGTTTCGAGGACAAGTAGTCGCCAGATATCAATTGACAGGCCCACGGCTCTCTGGGAATCCTCCCGGTCGTGTCAAATGAAGTTCGTGTAGTGGCATCAGGCGAGGGGAATGAACAAGGAGTTCCTAATTCCAGTGCTGTGGGGTTATATAACCCTTCCTTGGGGTTATATAATTGGATGTTATGTGTCACAGCACAGTGCAGCGAGCGGAGCGAGAGGTGCTGCAGAGGTTGCCCCTTGCCCATGACTGAACAGCATTTTTTTTCTGCGCCTGCGCCTGAGAAGGCCACGCCTACGCCTGCGCCTCTCCGCACTGCGCACTCCTGCTGCGCACTCCCGCTCCCGCTCCCGTCCGGTCTGGCCTCTGGCGTGGGTCTCTCCCGTCATCGTCACACGTCATCGTCAGGTCAGTTCGAGTTGAAGAACGCGTCGATCAAAATTGCATCATCTATCTCTACGTCTAGGTTCCTGTCGTGTGGTGCAACTCTCGCCTGTGGACAACAGGAAAACAGTCGAGTGCAGCCCAACAGTGCGAGAACGTGAGCGTGTGAGTAGAGGAAGAGCATTCCACACTTGTCAAAGTTGATATTCACATACCTGGTTCTAGAACAACGGTCAAGATGCTTAGGTATTCTGCACGATCGCTGATTCGGCGTTCCTCAACAGCTCTCAAGGCGTCTTCTACGGCGCACGCTCCACACCGGGAGCTTTTCCCCCTTGCACAGAACATCATTCCATCACGATCCTTCTTTGCCGATGCAGAAGGAAGTGGTGATAGCAGCAGTACGCGTTTCGGGAAAAAGAACGTTACAAACTTGGGGGTGAAGATTGTCCCTGAAAGAACATCCATGGTGGTAGAGCGGTTCGGCAAGTTCCACAGAACCCTCGACTCCGGTATCCACTTCTTGATTCCCTTGGTACGGCATCCCCCCCTAATGCAACCTTTTTCTGCAGTTCTGTTTTGTTAAATCTCTTCGTGCGGCTTTAGGCAACTGAGCAAATAGGATTCCCCCCTCAGGTTGACAACGTCGCTTACGTCTGGCACCTCAAAGGTATCCTATTGATGGTTGTCTGGGTTGCCGTATATAATGATTTCCATCTATGTTCAAGATTGTTGGGTGAAGTGCTGCACATCATCAGCACAGGAATAACTCGGTGTGCCGTGCATTGATCTTGCAACCTGGTGTAAGAAGCTCATCAGTTTCGATCTCTCGAAAACGTTTTCTTGAGACAGCCTGTTGAGCATCGTTTATTCCCCCACTTAAATCTGTTCCCTGTATTGTCTTTTTTCCTCTGCGGGTTTGACGCTTTTTTATGGGCACTGTGGTCTTCTTGACTGCAGAGGAAGCGGTCGCGATTCCGAATCAAACCGCGATTACGAAGGATAACGTTGCGATCAGCATTGATGGAATTTTGTACGTCAAGGTATCACCAATTTGCCAAGCGGAGGCACACGTTTGACCCAAGCGTTGTGCTCCTGGTTTATGAATCTTGAAAGGCATCACTGCTTGCCGTGTGCTTTCAACGGCAAGCGAAGAGGCGCTCTCACTGACACGACGGCACACGTGCGTGTCGATGACGCAGGTGATAGATCCTGTACGTGCTTCTTATGGTGTAGAAAATCCGTTGTACGCAATTGTACAGCTAGCGCAAACGACCATGCGCAGCGAACTTGGGAAAGTGAGAGCCCTAGTGCCCCGATTCCCAAGAACCTTCACCTCGTGCGGCTACTTGTTTTGCTTAGCCGCACTGGCGTCACCTCTGACCCCATATCCGCGTCTTTGAGTCCCACCAGCGGTGTGCACTCCCAACTGACCTGCGGCCTCTTTCTTTGAAGCGGGTTCACTTTCGCGGCTGTAGCTGCATCCCGACCTGCCACAGTTCTTGGCTGCTGCCGTCCTTACAATGAAGCAGCCGAGAGCAATAGCTTCTAGAGCTTTCCCCAGGCGCAGGCGTGGTGATGGTGCCTTAGCATACAACCTGCATTTCCGCGCAGATTTCTCTGGACAAAACTTTCGAAGAACGCGATACTCTGAACGCCAACATTGTGGTGCGACATACATCCACCCTCAAACGCCTTCATGCAAGTTCATTACGTGCTGTACAGGGAACTAATCCCACCCTCGGCCCTCTTACTGTGCAGAAAGCGATAAACGCCGCTTCGGGGGACTGGGGCGTCGAGTGCCTCCGATACGAAATCAGTAAGTTCGGATTCTCGCGATCTCCTCGTTTCGGGCAGAGAGGCGGCAGTGTTGCTTCTGCTTGAATTCGGTTTCCAATATCCTCTCTGACTACATACATCGTTAGTTTTATTCCGCGTGTCCTCTTTAAGTGGACGGTGGACGTTAAGGCTGTATACGTCGGCGCGGGCCAGACAGTTTGCAGTTGATGTTAGTCGCTACTCGATCCTCTCACGGTCTCAGATGTACTCCGTTCGGCCCAATCCAAGGCTCCTCAGATACGCCTGCAATGCGCAAGTCGTTTTCTTTCTCTCGTACACGAACGCTGAGCGCCGCCACCCTACTGCAGGGGACATCACGCCACCACGCTCGATCCAAGCTGCTATGGAAATGCAAGCCGAGGCGGAGCGACGTAAGCGAGCATCCATTCTCGAGTCCGAAGGTACGCAGAGGAAGTGGGAGTCCCAGAATCATGTCCGAGCGCGAGGCGTGGGCGACCCCGTGTTTGGGAGGGGATATTGCGCCTCGAATTTTCAGCCAGATTCCCACACTCGTGAGGCAGACTTCTTACTGGTGTCCGTGCAGCCCAGCTTAGTGTGGTGCACGTCTCGAGCGCACTCACAGACGCTCAGCGCTAGCGAGGCTACAGCGATCGTTGCTGTGCAGGGTGCAGCAATCCTGCGAAGGCGCCCGGTTTCGAGGAGCCAGCCGAGCGCTCCCTGGCGCTTCTGCGGGCTCTTGTGTTGCGCCGTGCTTCAAAGTATCTCAAAGCGCGCGCCACGGGCGAGAGGCAAGGCCGGCAGCTCATAAAGCTGTGGAATATAGGCTGCGCAACCCAAAGGTTTCGTCACTCAGGCGGGCGTCCGTGCAGAGAGAGAGAGAGAGCCCCGAGGCGGGCGTCCGTGCAGAGAGAGAGAGAGCCCCGAGGCGGGCGTCCGTGCAGAGAGAGAGCCCCGAGGTGGGCGTTTGCGCGGAGCCAGATTCGAAGAGCTTGTGCGTGGTTGTCGATCAGTTAGCTGTCCACGTCGGGCCGAACAGCTAGGGTGGGAGGCAGAGGGATGAAAGCGTCTCAAGCTGCAGCTAGCGAGGGGTGCAGGGTGGGGTCTGCGAGTGGTTAAGTCGCAGCGAGGATGCAGTGGAGGAGGGCTTGCCGGCGTGGGAAGTCACAGCCAGGATGTAGTGGAGGAGGGCTTGCCGGCGTGGGAAGTCACAGCCAGGATGTAGTGGAGGAGGGCTTGCCGGCGTGGGAAGTCACAGCCAGGATGTAGTGGAGGAGGGCTTGCCGGCGTGGAAAGTCACAGCTAGGGTGGAGTGGAAGGGGGGAGGGGTTACCCATGAAGGAAGTCACAGCTAGGATGGAGTGGAAGGGGGGAGGGGTTACACACTTTGCCACTTTGGTAACGCCGGAGTGCGTTGTGGGTGGCGGCAGGCGAGATGGAGTCTCAGAAGAACCGCGCAATGGGCCAAAAGATGGAGCAGGTGCTATTGTCAGAGGCTGCCAAGGTGTCCGCCATCAACAATGCCGAAGGTACTCTGGCCTGCCCTCTCACAGCGTGCGCCACGGCCAACCCCATGTCACGCTGCGCTGTGCGCGATGCTGTCAGAGTTGTACGGCGCAGGAGGTACACCAGCGGACCTGCGAGGATGGAAGACCGACCGCCCTCGTGAGCCAAGGCAGCCCAGAGAGTGCCCAGGCAGTGGGGTGGTCGACCTATGGGGCGGGCTTGGGTGCCTTGTGCGCACAGGTACTGCGGAGGCTATCAGGGTCACCGCGGAGGCCAACGCCGGCGGGATAGAGGTGATGAGCGAGGCCATTCTCAAGCAGGGGGGTCCTCAGGTATGACTCAGAAGGCCAGGCCCCAGCATGCGGCGCTCGGTGAGATTAGTGAGATCCATATTGTGCCCCCTTCCCCGCTCCGACGCAAGTCTAGCTTGGAAGTATTCGCCGAGGGCGTTGCTCCTGCCACGCCTATGATATGCCGAGGGCTTGCGAAGACCCTCCGATGCTCTCCTGTGGAGAGAGGCGACCCTCCGATGCTCTCCTGTGGAGAGATGCGACCCTCCGATGCTCTCCTGTGGAGAGGTGCGACCCTCCGATGCTCTCCTGTGGAGAGATGCGACCCTCCGATGCTCTCTTGTGGAGAGATGCGACCCTCCGATGCTCTCCTGTGGAGAGATGCGACCCTCCGATGCTCTCCTGTGGAGAGATGCACCTGCGCTGCATGGGCCTCGCATGGAGCACATTTCGCCCTGCGGGCGACCTGAGCGACCCGTTCTCTAGGTTTGACGCTTCCACCAATGCTGAATGGGTGAGCAGCTCTCTCGCCATCAGTTAGCGAGGGTGAAGGAAGAGCTCCGTGCGGTCTAGGCAGCACACCCCGCGCTGACGAAGTTGCTCCCAGGAGTGATCCCAGAGTTGTTCAGGAGGAGGGTAACGGTGTGGCTCGCCAGGCGGTGAACATGAAGCTTGCGGCCGACTACATCTCTGCATTCAAGGAAATTGCGAAGGAAGGCAACACCTTGGTGGGACCCCTTGCGCATGGAACTCTTGATGGATAGGCCTTTGCGAAGCGACGCCCTGGTGGGACCCCTTGTGTGTGTCTAGTTGCAGACTGCTGTGTAAGCACCATGCCCGCCCCCTTCCCTTCGATCCACCTTTGTAGCTGGTGTCTTTCACGCGAGCATATGAGCATCTTTTGGAATGTGTGTGTGGCAGGTGCTCCCGGCCAACGCTGGTGACCCTGCTGCCATGGTTGCCCAGGCGGTAGGCATATATCAGAGTATGTCAGGGGGTGGCATGGGTGGCCCTGGTTCTCGTGGCAACAAGCAGCTGTCGGAGGTCGGACCTGCGGCTCTTGACAAGGTGAGCTCCATTCTCAATTCACCTACAGCACGCGCCACATTCTTGAAAAGGTGAGTGTATCTAAAGCACGCGCCGCTTTCTTAAAACGGTAAGTGCGTGGAACTGCCCTCCGGGTGGTAGAGGGCAGTGTGTGTGGGACTGCCCTCCGGGTGGTAGAGGGCAGTGTGTGTGGGACTGCCCTCCGGGTGGTAGAGGGCAGTGTGTGTGGGACTGCCCTCCGGGTGGTAGAGGGCAGTGTGTGCGGGACTGCCCTCCGGGTGGTAGAGGGCAGTGTGTGTGGGACTGCCCTCCGGGTGGTAGAGGGCAGTGTGTGTGGGACTGCCCTCCGGGTGGTAGAGGGCAGTGTGTGGGGGACTGCCCTCCGGGTGGTAGAGGGCAGTGTGTGTGGGACTGCCCTCCGGGTGGTAGAGGGCAGTGTGTGTGGGACTGCCCTCCGGGTGGTAGAGGGCAGTGGTGGTAGAGGGCAGGTGTGGGGACTACACCCTCCGGGTGTTAGAGGGCAGTGTGTGTGGGACTGTCCTCTCTGGGTGGTAGAGGGCAGTGTGTGTGGGACCGAGCCCGGGTGGTAGAGGGCAGTGTGTGGGGGGACCACCGGGTGGTAGAGGGCAAGGTGGGACCCACCCTCCGGGTGGTAGAGGGCAGTGGGACCACCCTCCGGGCAGGAGGGCAGTGGTGTGGATCACTCCGGGGAGGCGTGTGTGTGGGACCACTCGGTGGTGCAGAGGGCAGTGGTGGTGCGGGAACCATCCCTCCGGGTGGAGGGCAGTGTGTGGGACCACCCGGGTGGTGAGAGGGCAGTGTGTGTGGGACTGCTCCTCCGGGTGGTAGAGGGCAAGATTTGGTGTGTGGGACCACCGGGTGGTAGAGGGCAAGAAAAAGGGGACCGACTGGGTGGTAGAGGGCAGGTGTGGGACCGATTCGGTGGTAGAGGGCAGTGGACCGACTGGGTGGTAGAGGGCAGGTGTGGGACCGATCAGGTGGTAGAGGGCAGTGTGTGTGGGACTGCCCTCCGGGTGGTAGAGGGCAGTGTGTGGGGGACTGCCCTCCGGGTGGTAGAGGGCAGTGTGTGTGGGACTGCCCTCCGGGTGGTAGAGGGCAGTGTGTGTGGGACTGCCCTCCGGGTGGTAGAGGGCAGTGTGTGGGGGACTGCCCTCCGGGTGGTAGAGGGCAGTGTGTGTGGGACTGCCCTCCGGGTGGTAGAGGGCAGTGTGTGTGGGACTGCCCTCCGGGTGGTAGAGGGCAGTGTGTGCGGGACTGCCCTCCGGGTGGTAGAGGGCAGTGTGTGTGGGACTGCCCTCCGGGTGGTAGAGGGCAGTGTGTGTGGGACTGCCCTCCGGGTGGTAGAGGGCAGTGTGTGTGGGACTGCCCTTCGGGCGGATTTTCAAAGCAGTGCCTTCTCTCAGTTCCCCTGCAGACTGAAGAGTTGGTAACTTGTTAGAGCCGAGCTTCACTCACCAGCATTCAACCAAGCCGACTTTAAAACTTGAGTGCTTGTGATTGGGATGGTCATGCAGACACCAGCGGAACAAAGAAAGGATCCCAGCATGAAGATGTCCACAATGAAATTGGAGCCACAATCGGCACTCTCTTTTCCCAGTAGTGAAGGGCTTCCACCTCATATTTTAGAGCTAAACAAAGATCATAGTTCAATGCCGACGGAAGCTATCAGGTTGTCACTTCCTAAGAAGCAACATCAGTAGGTTTCGTATGTGAGGGGCAATTATAAAGCTCATGTGTGAGCCTACCACGCATGGTATCGTCTTCGACCCAGTGTACGGCAGCTATGTGTTGCTTTAACATCCTTTCAAGTGTTTGGTCGTTGTTGAATTTTAGATACACATACACGGAGGTTCACTGCCTTCCGATTTTTAGATCGTATCCTTTTGTAAATGAATCGAATATACAAACAGTTGCTGCATTGTAATATGCCCAGATATCTCTATGCATCCTGGTGAGTAACAAATGGAAACATTAACAGAATGTGAACGTGCGGAGTCGGAATTGTACATGTTAATTGAAGTGCTAAAGATTTGGAGAATGCACAATTATTATGGCCTCCACCATCATGACACCATCATGTACACGGGACTTGGATGGCGCGCAGCTACCACTTTTATCACACACATGTGCGTGGGAGCATCGTCCCATACGTGGGGGGGGGTGCGTGTCACACCATCATATAGGACGGGCAGAAGCACGGGAGTATACGGTCCATGGCTATCCCATCACATGTGAACAGGTGCGGGAGGGCCACACATATGGATACCTTCGCGTATTTAGGTATTGGGGGCGCCCAACATACGGACCGAGTCCGGAAAATGCACTGACTTGGAGGCGGGAGGGGTAGTTCAAAGCGGGGCGACGGGGGTGGCGGGGGCGGGGGCGGGTGATGATGAAGGCAAGGGGTGGTGGGAATGGGGGTTGCAAGGCCGGTGCATCAAGAACCTAAACTCGAGCGCATCGCCGCCGCCTCTCGTGTGGGGTCGGGCACCGTCCCTTGACACCCTTGGCACACGATCGCGGCATGGTGGCCGTTCAGCCTGGACCGGAGCCGACCTAGCCGAGAACTTGCCCGATAGCAAAATCGCCGATAGTCGGTGCATTGAGCCACGTGAGCTCACCGCAGGGGTTCGTGTGCCCCCCTGCGAGGGACCTGCGACATACTGTACCCCGAGGGACCTGCGACAGGTCCCGAAATAAGAGACCAGCGATAGGCCCCGTCATGCCGAGGCACCTTCCTATGCTACTTTCAAATCTTCGTGTACGGTATGTCGATTTGTTTAAGGTTGAGGGTTTTTGGCTTCTCTTCTTTTGAGATTACACTCCAAAATATAGCCAACAATGTGCCGTGCCGATTGCAGCTGCACTATTTTCCCCCGCCAGGTCAATGATGGCCTACATGGGCGTTTGCTTGGGACTTTAGAACATATTCGTGACCGCATGTGTGTCGCGCGTCGGCCAGCCATATCGCGATATACCCGACGGTATACATCGATAACCAACGTGGAACCCTAACTATCACCGTCGAATTTGGGTTGTGCGAAATCAACCCACCAGGACTCGGTTATGACTCTGAGACACCAGCATTCCTCTTCATTGCGCGTCCGCTTGAATCATGTGATTCTGCGAGTTGCAGCTTCCCCTAAGTGTTGAAACATTATTTCCGTCACAATATGTAGGCGAGCATCGGAGGATTGCAAGCAATATGCGCACTCTGGTGGTTTTTTGCTGTTTTTGTTGGCCTCTTCTTTCGGTCATGCGCTATCTGCATCTTGGTGGCCCGCGCCGCCGCAATGCCGCTGATAGATTTCAGGAGGGCCTTTGCTTATTTTCTTTTGAAACCAAGGTGCTGTGTGAGAGCTCTCTCGTTGTATTCGACCGACCCTGTTACTCCAAAGATAATTGGGTAGAAGAAGACCTTGTACCTCTGTCGTCTGAAAGTTCTTATTAGGGGTTCATACTTGTTAATTTTTTTCATTGAGGGCTTCGTACCACCTCGTGTCCCGCGTAAACGCTACTTCTATGAGGTGAATTTCATCTACGTCCGTTCCTTGTGTGTGCTGTCGGGCTGCCCCTGAAGGGCATCCCTGACGTCCTCCGCGCCGGCTTTGAGCATAATAGGAGGTCGAATTTTCAAAAGAAAATGGCGTGGAAATCGTATGGGGGTTTAGGCCCAAATCCTAAATCCACTCCAACCCCCACCTTTGTCATCGCCGAATTTCCCCCGCCCCTTTGTCGGGGCCGAAGGTCCAACCCAAGCCCCCGCCACCTTGAAAATGCCCTCAACAAGCCCCATACATAAACCTTTTTCAAAAACCTTCGGCCAAAGCCCAAAGCCCCCCTCCCCTCCTCCCACCCGACCCCAAACGACTTCCGGGTCAAAACTTTTGAAATTCAACCTCCTATAACTGTGTCCGCACCGTGGAAGTGCGGCATGTCATTTGGTGGGTCTCCGGGACCGGGGTGATCCTTCCCGTCCTTCCTGTACTGAGTGTCCCCCTCAGAGTATGAAGGGGGGATACGATAGTTCGATCCTCCCATGGCTCCGTATCCTGTTCCCTGAGGAGCATCCGCTCCAGGTATTCTGCCTCTGACCGTTCCTCCCGGCGGTCCTGTTGAGATGGCTCTTCCGCAGTGGTCCCGGGGTCGATTTAAGTAAGAATGAGTAAGAATGACTTGGTCACGTAGTGTTTTGAGTAGTGCGGTGGCACTTTGACGCTAGCCTCTTCCTGGGTAACCGAATGCATATTGACATCTGTCGGCATGATTTGAGGCTATACCCTAGCAGCGAAAAATGTTTGCGGGCGCGAGCCAGGCTCGCGCCGGAAATGTTTGGAAACCGAGGTTTGGAAATTTTGACGGGCCCGAAGGGCCTGTTATTATGGTGGGGGTAAATTTGACATAGTTCAGCCTGTTGGGGGGGCAATGGGGCCTCCCTTGTTCAGAATTTTGGGCACGATAAGGCCGGTCTACGAGGCTCACGCCAACGCATGTTTAGAAATCGATCGCGCGTTTCGAATTGGAAATTTGGATGTGTTGACCATCCCAAGCTTTTATCAGGGTGGGCACGACTGGATATTCATATTTCAACACTGTGCTCTTAAAGTTCAGAATGCGGCAGTGAATGAAAGTAGCATGGGGGCTTGTGTAGCTAGACGTACTGCGTCTCAGAGGCACATTACGCAGGTGGCATTAGATGGAAGTAGTTGTGCATTGGAATGTACCAGCGGCGCATCGATTTGATTTTTTTACGGCGGCACTGAATCACCACTTAGAACGACCATGTGGCCGCGGCAGCAAGTGGCACTTTACCGCGACTGACTCGCGTGCCAAGTTGCATATTGTAGTGCTTGACTGCTTGTTAGAGATGACAGTAAAATTCCTTTCATGGAGTATAATTAGTAATGCCTAATGTGCAAAAACATGTATTGATCAATTTAAGATGTGATATTCGGATATATTGATTGATTGTTGATTTTGCCCTCCGATGTCTCCATTGCAAATCCTCGGGAAAACACAATATCCCGAGTTAGAGGGTTACCATAAGAATCGGTTGAATTTGGTTAGGAAACATCTTGGAATATTATAGTATTTTCAATGGGAGAGATTATTCACAAATGCTAAAGAGCTTGAAATAATCTATGAAGGAGTGATACGATTTTCGGAAAGTAATATACCATATTTTCAAAACTGTCGCACGTGGCGGGCATGTTTATTGAAAATCCTGACGAGCGGCTCGCGCGGAAATATGCACTTCCCGCTACTAATAATAAAACATTTACGCTGAGAATAATGACAAAGTCACGAGTCCGCTGTAATCCTGCAAGCATGCAACTGAAGGACAGAGGTAGCTGGAATCATCCTACTCATAGCGCGCCCCGAAAGGCTCATCCAGGCCAAATCGACCTCGAGGAAACCGCGGCAAGGCAAAACGCTACGCTGAGCGCTAAAAAGGTCGTGCCGGCGGAGACGCAGCAGAGGAAGTGAGGGTGGAGCGTGGCGATGAAGGATGGTGGTGGAGGGGCGGAAGGCGGGAGTGGAGGGAGCGGAGTGTGGGGTGGATTGGGAGGCGGGCTTTGGAGGGAGGGGTAAAGAAAACGGATTTGCCATTTCAGCGCTTCTTCCTCGTGACACCAGAAATTCGGCTAAGTGTGGTTGACGGGTCATGGTTCTTGACTCTAGCATCACCATTTAAGAAGGCGTCCCGCCTTATGCGAGTGTGGTTTCTGCACAGTCTTGAAAGTCTTGAAAGCTTCTTAGGGAGAGGCTTCAGTCTTCTCTGGTGGACTCCTTTGGTGCTAAGAACCTGTCCAAAATGCTTCGGAAGATAACCCATCAGAGTGAGTTCTCGTTGGGCCTTGTTTCCTATGGGATGGGGCACGGGCAGAGACTGTCGGGGGTAGCCAGTTTCGTTTCACTAAGGACCTCCTGCCATACCTCAGAGTAAACTCCCGTGCAGCTCACTCTTTTGGCAGTGATCTTCTTCTCGGGTATGACATTGATGTACCATCTTGCAATCCTTCTCTGCGTCCCCCTCCAGTCATGTACAGGAAAGTTTTGGATCACTGGGTTATCATGAATGACAATAATACATAAATCCGAGAAAGCGTCTTTGTAGCGGCACCCTCCTCCAGGGAGGACATATGGGTAATCCCCCGTCCAGTAGCCGTGTGGAATGAATGGGATGGTGTTATGTGGAATTCTGAAAACCATTTTAAATCCTTTAGCAATCCACAAATCCTGATTTTTTTGTGACAGCGGGAGGATCCAGATACCCCGAAATCATGCGTGGTACAGTGTTTGCTGCACGGTGGCCGAGCTCTAAGGTAGCCATGACCGCTGAGGTTGTGAACCTTTCCTTGCCGTCAAACGGGGGGTTCCCATAAACATTCATACCTTTCTTTGTGATAGGGTCAACATAGGCATCATATGCAAGCCCATCGAATCCGATTATGCCATTTGCACAAAATGGCCGAAGGGCGGCTCTCATCTGGTACGTAGGAATACATCTTCTCGAGTGGATCCTAGGGTGTGGGTTATGTGGGTTACAGAACAGTTCACACCCATTCACGTCCAGTCCACGGTCGTCTATGATAATGTCAAGAAGGCTTCTTCGGATAGCGTAGCAGTTCTTGGGGTCGCCCGACTCATCTCTACACGCTTTTAGGCCGCATGAATGTCGTGCGCACGTGTGGCATATTATGAGAGAGGTGACGGAAATTCTTTCTTAGAGAGATGGTGCCACGACAGGAGTTTCTAAAACTCCTGTTTGCTAGCATATAAGTGGAGTTCAGGGTACACGTTATTGCCATTCTGAATGTTTACATCCGGAAGTGCTGTCACAGCAACAATGGCCCCTTCTTAGAAGCAGATGGGTGGTACATTGCCGATTCAGGCAATGCTTGGGGATAGAGCTCCTGCTTCATCGCGAAGGTCGGCAAAGTGGAAAAAGTGTCCGCTACTATGGGCTATATAATGTTTTGATACCTACCACAATGGTGAGTACACATGATAATTTGCAATGAATTGATTGCACATGTCGTCATCATGTTGCCGTAACCTGTCGATGCCTACTATCACCATACTATTAAGTAAACTATGCGATTCAATACACATGGCGTGCATCCTGCATCGTACGATGATATGCCGCATTGAATACATCCCGTTCGATGTTCATTCGGTATTATATTTCGTATACATAAAGTATACAGAGTCCCCGTTATGAATATTCAGGTGCGACGCACCCGTGATGTACGGAGAGGCGGCGACACAGATGCAGCGTGTCAGGCCTTCGTAACGGTCCTGAAACGAACGCCTCATCTCAGCATTGTCAGTGTGTAATCGAGCGAGTGGGTTCCAAAGCCCCACTCCGCAGGATCTGAGCGTACAAATTATTGGCACAATTACATACCGTTAACGGATTGTTGTATATCCCAGATAGTCGCTGTGTGGGA
Source organism: Cymbomonas tetramitiformis (assembly GCA_001247695.2). Classification (NCBI taxonomy): domain Eukaryota; kingdom Viridiplantae; phylum Chlorophyta; class Pyramimonadophyceae; order Pyramimonadales; family Pyramimonadaceae; genus Cymbomonas; species Cymbomonas tetramitiformis. The sequence continues at coordinate 26,355 of LGRX02035195.1, read as the reverse complement.
AAGGTTGCGGTACGGCATCCGCCTGCCTGTATTATACTACGGTGTGCGACGTGGGCTGATGATTGCATTTCGTTCTGCACGGTGCGCAATTCGATGTATGGATACATTTCACGCATGCGTCATATGTTGGTCACACGATGATGTGCCGCATTCCACAAGTCTCGCAGGCCCCGTAGCGCCGGGATAAGCGGCGTGCTTTGTCACTGTTTGGGTGATCCTGGATGCCTCTGATATACGGCATCATGTCAATACATGTATATGTGGTTTGATGGTGTTTCTTTTTGTGATATAATAATTTGAGGCAACAATCGATAAAATAGGGGAGGTTGTCGATTTCGATTCGTCAGTTGTCGGTAAACAAATGTCACTTATCGATGAAAATATCGACATTCGTCGATAAGATCTCGACACATGTCGATAAAACATCAAATTATCGACAAGTATTGATAAAGTATAGACAGCTATCTGCCTGTTGTCGATAGGATGTCATATTTGCCTTGGAAACCTAATATATTTCGTTAGAACCCCTAAAATGCCCCCAAAAGGTAAAGGACTCGAAACATCCTCTCGGATTAGAATCGTATCGGAGGAATGCCATATTCTTCAACTAATGGAAGTCAAGAATGTCATTATCATTAAGCGGAAGAAAAAATCCTATAATTACGCCCGATATGCAATATTCCCGGGGCATGTTTTCGTGGCTTTCAGCCGGGAACACGCAGCTCCGCTGCAACGGGCTCCGCTCGTTTCTCGGATTAGGGCATGCATTTTAGATATCTTGCTCCTGCCCATGGGAGGTGGGATGAAGCTTCCCACTTCATTGCGGGTGTCCGCCTCAAATCCCTTGATATCCGACAGAACCCCCTCCCCCCACCCACCTTGGCGGCAGCGCCTGATTTTGCACCGGGCATCGATAAATACATCCTGGCAGTAGGGGGGACACGACACGGGACGATAAATACATCCAGGCGGTAGGAAGGAAACGTGGAGAAAAGAAAAATCAATCGATACTGATCTCTTGCTGCACAGAATCGAGCGATTCCGATTCATAACTAGGTTTAATAGAGTGACACTGATTATGCACGCCTTCATATTGATCGATACCGATTTGTTCAGAGACGTGTACAGAGATTCGTTGGTACAGCTTTGTGCAATCAATCGATTCTAGTGATTCCGCGATATGTTGACAAATTACATCGATCCATATACCGAATTGGCCGATACACTGATTTTCGAATATCGGCTCAACCGATACAGTGCCTTGGGTAGAAGGGACATCAAGCTAATCATATTCACATCGGTAGATAATCGACACCGTATACGATTCGCATTCGCGGAAATGTGATAATGTGTGCGTACGGCAAAGTGTCCCGACAATCCGGAGGACAAGTGCCCAAGTCATGATGCCAAAAGGGCCAGCTTCGTCGTGCAATTAAACGGTGGATCTCGACAACTTGGAGATCGACTTTCAAGTGCTTTGACGGGCCTTTAAGCAATATTGACGCACATCCTAATCGCATATTGCGAAGCCGCTTCCAAGCCTTAAATATCAGGGTGAATCGATCGCATCGAGCATCAACGTACAAGGCGACCGTACATCCAGCCTCCCATCGGTTTACTATTTTCCACCGAGCAAGGATCGCCCGGTGAGCAGCTTGATGTCACAGCATCCGTTACGCGCCTGACTATTACACCTGCCCTCGCTAGCACGCGTTGTTTTGTTAATCGGTTTTGGGGTCTCGACAATATTATTTTGCAGACAATGACACTACTATAGTAAGTTTAAGGCATTCTTGGTTGTTTCATTTTATCGGTATCCACGAATGGCCTAGCCGACTTGTCTATTACGATAGTCGATTATTTGTTAATACAATCGGAAAATTAATCCATTGTTCCTTATCTGCATGGACACTCCAGCAATGTCGCACAACGAAAGGTGGCAATGCCGAGTTTCCAATTTCCCGCTACGATTCGCAGCACAAATTAAAAAACAGACGAGAGGGGACGCATACATAGAGCGCCAAAATGCATATGCAAGCCGAGTCTCAGCAGGGTATTGATTGCTACACATGCACCATCGGAAGCAGCACGCCTGGGATGTGCCCGCCCGAAGCATAGTTTATGTTCCCGGGACAAACAAGGTCTCTGCACAGTACCGCACTGATGCACGATGAGCGCGAGTCAACGAGCTGCAAGCCAGCTGCGAACCGTCTACAAGTTGGAACCCGTTTTGGGACCAGCGACAAACGTTGGGAGAGTGCATCTCATGTCCACGGCTTATCGTGCGCGTTGCGTGAAGAGTGATCTAGTGAAAGAACGCACTCCAACCAAAATCGACCACCCCATTAGGTCGATTACGAGATGAAAAATCAGATATGCTCCAATTGTTCTTGGACGTCAATAGTCTGTTCTGCATTGAGGGCATTGGGATGGGCGAAAGGACTTGCCTTCAGGAATGAGTACTCTAAATGCATGAAATCTTGGCTTTCAATTATGACTTCACATGTACGTGAGAAGATTCTGACCCAACTACCACCGAGTTCTGTGGCCAGGGGCAACTACGTTGTCGATATTATGATGATATGTACACACGCTCAGCAGTTACGTTCTCACTATCACCCACATGTTATGTTCTCACTAGACGCATATTGTGACCAGCATCAGCCACCCGTTATACTCTCAATACTATTCATAGCAGCAGTCTGGACTTCTATCTCTAACGGTATTGCAACAGGCATCCGACAGATATTTCATGAAACGATACATTTTTAAAGGCTACAGTATTGTGTTCCAAAATGCTTTTTGGCAACATGCATGATCCAAGTCATGACGGTACTGAGAGGTACTTAGAACTTGAAAATATATAAGTCTAAGTTGGAGCTCGGAGCTCTGTCTCACTTGACGTTAAGCTTGCATGCCGCAGTTGGAACACAGTTTGCTCAAGGTGCAAAATAGCCATCCTTAATGAAGAAAGAGCGGTCTCCTGAAAGAAGGTTCGTGGTTGCAGGCCTGAGGTTGGTATCCAAGGAATCCGCCACTGCCTGCTATTCCTTGAGATATCGGAAAACGGTTCACTGGGAATATACCGTATGCGACGTTGCTGTACATCCCTCTTTTTCCTGCGTAAGATTTCCGCAAAGGATAAATGAAAGCCTAGATAGCAAGAACAGCATCTAACTTCTTGTTGAGACGCAACCTTTCGTGCTTGACAAAATACTCAAGATGTCAAAGAATGAGAACACTAGTTAATCGTTCCAACTGCATCGACTCCAAGAGAAGGAACAGAGCATGAAGCGCTTGCCATTGCAAGAACCTCAGTGTTCACAGGTAAGATCCAGTCTCCTAGGTATATAGATCGAGTGTAAGTGTAGAAATGTAATATGGTTGCACACTACGACTAATCGCATAGGCTGCGCAAGGTAGCGAATTATTGCCAGTATTTCGAGGGAAAAGCGTAGAAACGTCGCTGAGAACGGGATATGGGAGTTCGTTCTTGTGAGAACTATACCATCATTTCACCTTATTCCGCTGTCTCCTCGAGCACGAATTTGCCAAGATGAGTATCACCTGTTACACAAAACGGAACTAGGTATCTTGAATACTAAGTGGCTGCCTATTCGTTGTTTGATCGCTGTGCTGCTTTGCCGCCCTTTTCAAATAGTCATCCTCAGACGTGAGATGCGTCCCATCGAAATACATATGGGAGAATCCTGGTATCACTCGTAAGCCGAACGCGAGAAGCGCGCTTTAGAGATTAGTCTCGAAGATATTTGTCGAAGGCAGAGGTTTCTCACCGAAGACGACCTCATCGCCAAGCGCAAGCATCTCGGGCTTCGCTGGAGTCAGTTGCCGACCTGCACAGCTTGCACTTATCGCTTGACTCCATGGAAGCTAAGAGAAGGCGGGTTGAGTGACTTTGCAGGCGATACACGGCAAGTGACGGCACGTTACTGCACATCATGATAAACGAGCAAACAAACTGAGATTACCGTTTAAGTAGGTGCCATTTGTGGACCCAAGGTCCATGATATAGAAGTCAGAATCGACTTGGGCGAGTTGACAGTGATTTCCAGAAACTGCCGTAAAGTGCGAACAATATTAAACTCAGCAGAGCAAAAGAAACGGTACATCCCTGCCCACGCCCACTATCAATTATAAAGTCTTCATAAATCTATGCAGCCCTTACTTGTAGGTAAGGGGATCACGAGATCAGCTGGTTCATCCCTTCCGATGGTCACTTCTTCTCCTGTGAGCTCTATAGCTGCAGGCATTTCGACCTCCGCAGGAAGATGGTCACAAGATCCGTCCCCAGTTGGAGTCAACACATACTTCGCGTCGACATACAATAGAGTTCTGCGGCAAGAACGCGCTTTGCTTCTGCACAGAAGAGGCTTCAGGCTCTGGTTACTCATCGAGCGGAAAGGGTGCCTCTGCTGAGATCCCATCCCAGAAGCACCTGCACGTTTGGCAGTATGGAACATCGGGAAGCTACGCACAGCATTCATATTTTGGTATGGGGGGAAGTTTATTATCACAGCTTTGTATCTAATTTATCTTCTATAATTGAATTGCAAATTTGCCTACTGATGAGAGTATTGAATTTAACAATTTATGACTGTTGCTGTCGTGTGATTAACATCACTCTCGTCTTGCAGTCTCGCGAGTTGCGTCTTGCGTGAAGTTCGTCGCGTGGTGAGTCTCGCTTTACAGTAGGCTTTACGACAGCAGATCTTTCAGAAGCGATCGAGCGATCTTGGATCGCATAAAAATCCTACGCTTAACGCTCGGAACCACTGTGTCACTGTGTCTGTGTGTCACTCGCTAGGGAATTCTGAGATGCCTACTGTACCAGCGCAGGAACCAGCGCAGCTGTGCGCATCCGAATTCCATTTCGATTTCCCATATTGATATAAATTTGATAATCATAACAAATCATTCTCATATAAACAAATCAAACTCGACAAAGAATCTAGATTTCTTTTCTAAATCGAATCTGTATCTAAACTCTTGAAACGACAAGGGCTTCGAGAGAAGAGATAACGCAAACCGGAAACGGGTCCACCATCTATTCTAACGGACAAAGCGAAAGGAGAAGTGCGAACTGTAAAATGGCGGGAAACGGGGGTGTGAAAAATAAGATAAAACATGGTTACTCTGGCTGAAACCAGCGCCTCCGGTCGCGATTTTTTCACTTTATTCAAGATACTGTAGGGGAATCCCCTAAGCTGCGAACGGATTTTTTTGTGTAGTTTGAAAATTGCACATTTCTCGCGATAACTAAGCGAATTCTTACCTGAATGCATTTTTGAAAATAGTATCGGAAAGGTCCGTTCAAGGCGGATTGCATAACGGCGGTCAAATTTGACGACACGGAGTATTAACGACGTGAATATAAACGAGACCTTTAATGGACTCGCGTGTTGTTTTGACAATTGAAGCCCTAATTCTGACCCTAAATCTCGAGTAACAATCTCACCAAGTACTATACATGTTGTTAGGGCCACTTGTTACAATAAGGGTGATGTAACACTAATTTATGACTGCCCTACGCGTGTCACGGAGACGGTGAAATAAATATATATATGTGTGTGAGGAGTGATATATATATTTATTTGTCTATTGAAATCACGGACGGCTGGCCAGTACAACAAGCTAGGTCACACACTCAAACTAAGATGAGATAATAAAAAGGAGACATTTGCGGGAAGTGACGCCCCGACTGTCATTCCTATAGTTAGGGTGTATGACCGTCACCGGTCCCGGAACCCTAGACCCCGAACATATAACGGGAAGACTGAGTATTCTCACCGGTTATCTATTCTGATTATCTGACTCACCGAATATACAGTCCAGCTGATATATTCAGCAGGTTTGGTCCCACGCACTCTTAATTTTACACTGCGACTTTGGCCATGATTGGCTAAACACCGACGCTTGAGATGGGGTGAGGGACCCGCGTTAGAGAGGTTTTCGGTATGGGCGGTATGGCTCAGTTACGGACGCGCGGTTGATTGGACATGATTGGGGTGCGCGTTCGGCAGCTTATTTTCCGTGCAGTATCGTTGGGCTGGATTTTGTTGTTTCTGGTCGCTAGTACACCGTCCGACATGGATCACGTCCTTTCGTCCCACACGACCGCGTGCAATTTGCTGTTTCCCCGATTTACCCTCGACGACCCGCCGCAACTCGCTAGCCGTCGCCCACACCGTTGGCCTCACCTCGCATTTTCCACCTCACCCTGTCTCTGCAGTCATTTCATCATGGGTACTTCTACGAGATCACACACTGCGGCCGCACGCCGCTCACTAGTTACTATTTTCGACGATGCCGCAGCCAGGCATGCAACCGCACCGGCCACTCCTACGGTTGCGGCTGCACCGGCTGCCCAATCGGCAGGGGCACTGTTCCTCGACGCGGTCAAACGTCTGGCGAAGGAATCCTTCGACGAGCGTGCCGCCAAGCTCGTCATCAAGAAGGTGTACGACGACAAACATGGACGTTTTGATGGTACGGAATCGAACGTCAGCTCTGTTTTCGCCCGTCTGGTACTGGCGTTACGGGACATTTTCGTCACTGAGGAGTCCGCGTTTTCCTCTCGGTTCGACCTGGAGGATGCCACGCTGCCCGTTCGCGCCGAGGCGAACAAACTTCTGTTTTCGACACTAGAATTCATCGTCGCTCCGGTGTCGCCCGCGGCAGACTGGATGGAGTCTTCGGCGGAGACACACCCGTTTGATGGTAAGCGGGTGTTACTGGAGATCGCCAGAATGCTTCTGGATTCCGGCGGACCCTTTCAGGGCACCGCAGACCTTCTGGCCATCAAGATCAACCAGTTCGACCCGTCGCGGGCTATCGCCGCCTTCAACGCCGCTCTCCGGTCCGCTCGACGGAAGAGCACTCTCGACGACATGGAGGTCAAGTCCTTATTCATCAAGTCCCTCGACCCGGTTTTCTACGCCCCGGTCGTCAACCGGCTTCTGTTGCACGACCAACGTGCGGCGGAATCCCTTGCCACCATTCAGCAGTGGACCCGTGAGTGCTACGCACAAAACGGGGCGGATTCGCTCGTCCCGCCTGCTGCACGCACGTTCTCCGCACTCACCCTGACTGGGCAGAGCGACGACGAGGATTTCAAGGCCATCTTCAGCGAGCTCCGCGACCAGCTCTTCGACATGAAGAAAGAGATCAAGGCCCTTCACACCCGCATCGACGACACGAAGGGCTTCACGCCCCGCAACGACAAGAAGAACGCCATCGGACGCGGTGGACATGGTGACGGCGTCCGCTTCGCGGCGAAGCCCCTTCCCGAGCACGGCAACTTCCCGCAGACCTTCCGTGGGAAGTCTTCGGGGAGGGTAGCTTTCCACAAGCCCACCGGTACGTTCGTTCCTTTGTGCCGGCACCCGACATGCTCCGCTACGGCGGAGAAGCATTGGCATCGGGACTGCCCGAACGGCGGGCCACGCGGACATGTTGGCGCACACGGTTTCAGCATTGCGGACAGCGAGAACGACGTACTCGCCACGCTGTTCCAGAACGCCATGGACGACGACGACGCCGCCCGTTTCGACGCCGTCTGCTGCATTGCGGACGGCAAGCCGGAGCTCTACGACACCGTCTCCGCCTTCTCCTTCGCTGTCGCCGAGGAGCGGGTGCCCGACACCATCGACGAGTATCTGGAGTGCCGCCAGCCCGCTGACACCCGCTTCGGGGTTTGCGGGGTTGGTGGTGCTACGAACATCAACAGCTTCAAGGTCCATGCGGAGGTCCATGACGACGCTCCGGTCGTACCACCGCCGCCAGCGACGCCCTCCGCTCCGCAGTCGGTGGTGTCCGACGAGGGGATGTACCCCGTCAGCGCGTTGCACGCGCACGAGCCGCACATGTCCTTCATGGACAAGTTCGCGGTCGAATTGGACCTCACGGGGCCAGAGCCGACCCTCGCAATGCTCAACATGGGGACCGTTGCGCCCGTGGACTCGGTATCAGTGGCAACAGACGACTCCGAGGATGACGACGAGTGTCTTCCGCCACCGCGGCGGACCTTGGGATGCGGCAGACCACCGATGGGTTTTGGATTCTCCGCCCTCACATCTCTCGCACTCCAGTCTGCTTGATGTTTGTTGTTTGTGCAACCGCCGTGCCTTCGCGAGACCGCTCCGCGCAAGCATCATCAACAACAGGGCGCACCGGCGACGAGGTCGGTGGTGCTGGTGTGCTGACGCCCACAGCCATCCCGCCGGCGCTCTACTGGCGCCCGGAGGGCTGGTACCCAAACGTGGTATACCGGTCCGGGTGGACGTGGCACCCGGGTCCCTCGCAGCCACCCGAAGCAGCTCCGATTGTTACCGAGCCGCCCTCGCCGGGTGGTGCTCCGCCATCGCGGAGCACCAGACATTTGCGGGAAGTGACGCCCCGACTGTCATTCCTATAGTTAGGGTGTATGACCGTCACCGGTCCCGGAACCCTAGACCCCGAACATATAACGGGAAGACTGAGTATTCTCACCGGTTATCTATTCTGATTATCTCTATCACACCGAATATACAGTCCAGCTGATATATTCAGCAACATTGGTTTATTGTCTCGGCTCACGGCATGTAGGCTGACCTGGAACCTCAGATTGAGGGGTGACAGAGAGGACAGAGGTACCCCCCAGTGTGGGGGGTGAAGATCTCTGTCTCCATGACACCACCTCACCCCGAAGAGATGAGGTGCCAGGTACCCACAGCAAGAAACAAGCAGCCTAAACCCTAGCAATACAAATTGTTACGGACCCAAGGGACCTTTGTTGTCCAACCAGGTACGGCATGCATGAGGGGACGCTGGTCCGAAACAAGATGTACAAATCTACTGAGCAGGCTACTGCCTCAAGGGCACTACTTTCCATCGCAAGGCGGTGAATCAAGGTCCTTGTCGGCTGCCGAGGCGAGATCGTTGGGGTAGATAGATGGACGGGATCCAGACAGGTGAATCACGAAAGGCCGGCCAGTCGTCCTCATCGTCGAGGTCCCGGATGCTGAGAGCCGAGACCGGCTGCAGACCACCACCGCCTCCGATGTCCATGGAGCAATCGTCGGCGGGAAGGCCGGTGTCATCCAACGCCGGGGTGGGCGCTGAAAAGCGGACGGTCATCCATGGCAGAGACACCCTGCGGCGGGGCATCGGTCTGTGGAGGGGGCTCGAGCTCCTTAAGGGAGTGAGCCCGCGGAGCGGCAGCAGCCGACGGGGGCCATGCGGTGAGGGGCGGCGGAGCACTTGGGGCAGGGTAGAAGTCCTCTCCGGAGGCCTTTCGGCCAATTTTCGAGAAAACATGGGTTTTTTTCTTGTTTTGACATCTTTTTGCATACTTAAGGGTCAAAATTCTTTCGGTCAATCTTCGGCCAAACCCTCTTTTTGGGTAACTCTCTCGGCCAGGGGCCGGTCAATCGCGACAGGACTTCTCCCCTGACTTGGGGGAGGGGGGGGCATTAGGTGGAGCCCGCCCCGGCACGAACGCCGCGGTGCATGAGTAAATGCAAATGCCGTCGCTGTCCATGTGTCCTGTGGTGACACCCCAGAGACGGAAGCAGGTAATGCACGGCATGCCCGTGCCCTCCCACACGAGATAACAGCCGCCAGCCTCCTGCCGCTTCCATTCACCAACGGGTGGGGCGAACCGCCGCTTGCCAAAGGCCATGGCCGCACCGGCAGGCGGTTTGCCGCCACCACCTCGCCCGGCACCACGCCAGATGTCAGAGGGGTCGGCGCGGTGGGACGGGCCAAGGGGGCCTCATCCCGGAATACCTTACCGAGGCGAAGGGCGAGGGAGGCGAAGGTGAAAGGCCGCCCGTCGTTGATGTCGCGGATCACCACCAGGTACAGCGGGGTGATGTACACTACAGTCCTACCGTACCCTAATTGCACCCTAATTTTTGTTTGTACCCTAATTATTTTAGGGTGCATTTGACGTTTTGGGGGGGATTGGGTCGATTTAGTAGCCCAATTTAGGGTACGTTTAGATTAAATTAGTGTACTTATTATCCAACTAGAAACTAATCGCACCCTAAAATGCTCAAGGTTACTTGCGAGTTAGCGCATCCAAATCGCACCCTGAAGAATACTAAAATGAACATATAGATGTATTCCTAATCGCACTCAATAGCACCCTAAAGCACCCCAATACATTAGTCCGACTAGTGTGAGTGTGCAATACATTAGAGTTTTTTAGTGTGCGTCCCCAATATCCTAATTGCACCCTAAAATAACCCAAACGATCGAACTGAAATCTGAAATGTGCTATGCATTAGCTTGAGTGTGGAATACATTAGAGTTTTTTAGTGTGCGTCCCCAATATCCTAATTATTGCACCCTAAAATAACCCAAACGATCGAACTGAAATCTGAAATGTAATTAATGTGCATAAGCGTGAGTGTGGGATACATTAGAGTAAATTAGTGTGCGTCCCCAATATCCTAATTGCACCCTAAAATAACCCAAACGATCGAACTGAAATCTGAAATGTAATTAATGTGCATAAGCGTGGGTGTGGGGTACATTAGGGTAAATTAGTGTATTACATATCCTAAATGCACCCTAAAGCATCCGAACTTACAAAACCGAAATCTGATATGTAATTAATGTGCATATGAGTGGATATTGAGTAAATTAGTGTGCGTCCCCAATATCCTAAATTGCACCTTTAAATAACCCAAACGATCGAACTGAAATCTGAAATGTAATTAATGTGCATAAGCGTGGGTGTGGGGTGCATTAGGGTAAATTAGTGTGCATCCCCAATATCCTAATTGCACCCTAAAACATCCGAAATTGCAAAACCGAAATCTGATTTTAAATAAAAGTTACTACGGAACACATTAGGGTAAATTAGAGTACATCTGAGTATCCAACTTGCACCCAAATCAGCCAAATACTACACGACTACATTCAAAGTTGTAGTGTACATTAAAGCAATTTAGGGTGCAAGTAGGGTACATTCAAAGCTGCAGAATATACTTCGACTTCGTTTAGGGTGCAATTAGCATACACATACTCACATATTCACATATTCACATATTCACATATTCAGCTGTTAAAAATGAAAAAGTAACACTGTAGAGTCACCCTACACAATCTTCGCAAAAGGAACTCGCGGGTACACCTCGCGCTTGACTGCTTCCTCGATTGGCACAAGCTTACTAGTTGTGTCAACTAGTTGGTAGGTCTCATTCAAGGATAGCGTGGGCACATGCTGCATCTCGTGATGTTCGATGAGTTCATCCAAGTCAGCCGCCAGGAAAGAGGCGTCGTTGTGAAAGACGTGCATATCCAGAACCAGTTGGCACTTAGTGCGCGCCTCACATTCACACTCCTTCACATCCGCGTCCACGACAGGGCATCCACAGTCCGCAGCCAAGCAGTCACACTTGTCACACTTGGGATGGGCTCCACAGGTACATTCAACAGGCGTATAGTGTACGTGTTGACAGCGATGATAGGTGGACGCCAGAAGGGTAAACCGTCGTCGATCGTTGGGCTGAAATCCACCACCATCTTGCAGACTTTTACTGGAATAGAAAGACCAGAATCGGAATCCTGCCCAGCCCACTCTCCATATTTGTTGTACATGGATGACTGTACAGACTTCAGCAACTCCGTCTTGCCCTTTCCCACACGGTGCGCCTTGATGATCGTGCTCACCTGTAAAGTACCACAGTAAAAGTTAGCACACCGCAAACTAATCACTGATAAGTCACTGCACACTTGTAGATAAAAACATATCACAACAAGACTGTAAACAAATGGGGCAAGTAGGGCTTATGGCTTACAGCGGGACCCGTCTCAATTCGTTGCTTGCCCACACGAATATTGCTCTCCTTGACCACGTCAGGGATCTTCATCTTCTTGGGCGCCGTAGGTCCAGACTGGGCAGGAGAGACGATCACCTTAAGCAGATCTCCAAGGCCCTTCCTTGGCCCACTACGAAACAACTGCGGGGTAATCGGAGCTGAGACTGCGTGTGCCAGGACGGTCGGTGCAGCCGGTTGCTGCTGCGGGGCAATAGGGGCTGCGAATGACGGTGCAGCCGGTGGCTGCGGGTAAGGGTTTGTCGGAACGACGACGGTGGGCGCAGCTGGTTGTTGCGGGACGATCGGGGCTGAGACCGCCGGTGCGAGGACGGTCGGTGCAGCCGGTTGCTGCTGCGGGGCGATAGGGGCTGAGGCTGCCGGGGCGAGGTCGGTCGTTGCGGCCTGTTGCTGCTGCGGGGCGATAGGGGCTGAGGCTGCCGGTGCAGCTGCCAGGACGGTCGGCTGCAGCGGAACGATCGGGTCTGAGACTGTCGGTGCAGCCGGTTGCTGTGGGGCTGAGACAGCGTGTGCCAGAAATGTCGGGGCGACTTGGGCTGCGAATGCCGGTGCAGATGGTTGCTGTGGGTCAGGGTTTGCTGGAGCCAGGACGGTCGGTGCAGCCGGTTGCTGTGGGGCTGAGACAGCGTGTGCCAGAAACGTCGGGGCGACTTGGGCTGCAAATTCCGGTGCACATGGTTGCTGTGGGTCAGGGTTTGCTGGAGCCAGGACGGTCGGTGCAGCCGGTTGCTGTGGGGCTGAGACAGCGTGTGCCAGAAAGGTAACGTCGGGGCGACTTGGGCTGCGAATGCCGGTGCACATAGTTGCTGCGGGTCAGGGTTTGCTGGAGCCAGGACGGTCGGTGCAGCCGGTTGCTGTGGGGCTGAGACAGCGTGTGCCAGAAACGTCGGGGCGACTTGGGCTGCGAATGCCGGTGCAGATGGTTGCTGCGGATCAGGGTAGATGTGAAATATAGGTCGACCACTCTCAATGTACACAAGGTGTTGGCTAATTGTGCTTTGGCTAGGAGCAAGCTTTTGGATTGGCACGCGGTCTTGGCAAATAGTTCTAGGCGGAGTGTTCCTTTGGACCGACCGCGAGTGTTTCGTAAGTGGTGCGCGGAAAGGATCCGGGAAGATTTAGAAGTCGACATTCATCTGAAGGATTCCTTTTTGCCCTCTGGCAGCATGTGCTTTCGAAAGTACTAAGGCGGATTCGTTACATATGACTGCGAGCACAGACGCTTTGTAGCTGTTGGGATACCTTACGGGCCGTATGTTATTTGTGAGTTGGTCCGACTTTCTTGCCCGCGAGTGTGCTTGTCAAGAGCTTTGTGCACTCAGTTGATACAGATGGCCTTTTTTCCGTTACTCACGTGGACCGCCTGGTGCTCATTGGTTTTGCAGACATCGTCGCGCCGGTTACCTTAATCTGGAATGACGAGCTCACACATGCAGATGTATTGTTCGAATATTACCATCCTTACCTGTAGTTGGCTAAGAATCTGTCGGACTTCCACTGTGTGTGAGTTGAGGGTAACTTTTTTATTTTAACAGTTAAATATGTGTGTATGTGCATCCTATTTGCACCCTAAATTGCTTTCGTTTGCACTACTGCTTTGATTGTAGTCGTGTAATATTTGGTTGCAATTTGGATACTCAGATGTACTCTAATTTACCCTAATATGTAACTTTAATTACATATTAGATTTCGGTTCTGATATTTCGGATGTTTTAGGGTGCAATTTGGATATTGGGTATGCACATTAATTTACCCTAATGTACCCCACACCCATGCTAATGCACATTAATTGCATTTTCAGATTTCAGTTCGATCGTTTGGGTAATTTTAGGGTGCAATTAGGATATTGGGGACGCACACTAATTTACCCTAGTGTATCCCTCACTCGCGCTAATGCACATTAATTACATTTCAGAATCCAGTTCGATCGTTTGGGTAATTTTAGGGTGCAATTAGGATATTGGGGACGCACACTTACCCTAATGTATCCCTCACTCACGCTAATGCACATTAATTACATTTTCAGAATCCAGTTCGATCGTTTGGGTTATTTTAGGGTGCAATTAGGATATTGGGGACGCACACTAATTTACTCTAATGTATCCCTCACTCACGCTAATGCACATTATTAATTACATTTCAGATTTCGGTTCGATCGTTTGGGTTATTTTAGGGTGCAATTAGGATATTGGGGACTCACACTAATTTACTCTAATGTATTCCACACTCACGCTAATGCATAACACATTTTAGATTTCGGTTCGATCGTTTGGGTTATTTTAGGATGCAATTAGGATATTGTGGACGCACACTAATTTACGCTAATGTATTCCACACTCACACTAGTGTATTGGGGTGCTTTAGGGTGCCATTGAGTGCGATTAGGAATACATCTATATGTTCATTTTAGTATTCTTCAGGGTGCGATTTGGATGCGCTAACTCGCAAGTAACCTTGAGCATTTTAGGGTGCGATTAGTTTCTAGTTGGATAATAAGTACACTAATTTAATCTAAACGCACACTAAATTGGGCTACTAAATCGACCCAATCCCCCCCAAAACGTCAAATGCACCCTACCATAATTAAGGTACAAACAACAATTTGGGTGTAATTTGGATCCCATTAGGGTACGGTAGGACTGTAGTGGCACGGGGAGCCGGCCGCGGAAGAGCGGAGGACGGTGTGGAGGTCCGCCACCATGTCGCGGTCACCATAGCCAGGGTGCAGCTTGCGGTGCTTGTCCGCCAGCGTGCGGAACGCAGCAAGCTGCGGGGCAGGGTCGACGGTCTCGTCGATGACAACAGCACGAAGGCGAACCCAGAAGCGATGGGCATCAGGGTCACCAATCCCTTCCACGTGGTAACGAAGACGCTGCAAGGCGCAGCGCCCATCGTGGGGGCGCACTCGAGCGGACTCTTCGTACAGGGAGAGGGCAGTGCCGCGAAGGATTGTAGGAAGAACGACGTAGAGGAGCTCGTTCAGGGTTAGGTGATACTCGTCGTACTCGAAGTCGAGGTCGAGGAGCTTGGTGAATTCGTCACGGGCGATGGGGCCGAAGACGTGGGACATGTTGGCGAGTAGAACGGTAAAGTCCGACTCAGCCTCGGGTCCCTCCAGAGTGAGACCGACGGTGGACTTGAAGCCATGTCCCCGCAAGAGCTTAGCCAACTCCTCGCCGTAGGCGAAGGCGTAGTCCAATTTGTCGGCGAACTCCGTACGTTGGGAGGCACGAACGGGGGTGGAGACCCACACAGAGGCGGCGTCAGCGTGGAACTCCGCGGATGTGGCTGCCCGAGACGCAGGCGTAGGGCGCTGACGTAGGGAGGTCATCCGTACAATGGGGTCCGACTGATTGTCCCTAGCGGGACTATCAGGCGGGGTAGTGCCAGGGGAAGTCCCCCCAGCACCCCGGGATGCACGAAGGCGGGTGCCGAGCGAAGGGCGGTCGGCTGACATTGCTGGAATGACGTAGTCCGAAATGTTGATGGCACGCGAAATGTACGCGTAGCCGTACGAAACCAAGGGGCGATGGGCTCCTTGTCAGATGTGTCGTGCCGATGGGGCACGAGGAGGTCAGATGTGATAAAGAGCGATGGGCTCAGTCAGATACATTCAGCGATGCGCTGCGGAATACCGCGAATGCCGCGGGATCAAAGAAAAAGGTGGGAGCTAGCGAGCGGACACGGACCGGTGGTAAAGGCCCGATAACCTCACGGAGACGGTGAAATAAATATTTATGTGAGTAGTTATATATATTGTCAATATCTATTTATTTGTCTACTGAAATCACGGAAGCTGGCCAGCACAGCAGGCTAGGTCACGCACTTGAAATGAGATGAGATAATAAAAGGGAGACATTGTTTTATTGTCTCAGCTCACGGCATGCAGGCTGACCTGGAACCTCAGATTGAGGTGTGACAGAGAGGACAGAGGCACCCCCAGTGTGGGGGGTCAAGATCTCTGTCTCCATGACCCGGCACGAACGCCGCGGTGCATGAGTAAATGCAAATGCCGTCGTTGTCCAGGTGTCCCGTGGTGACACCCCAGAGACGGATCAACGTACCGTCATATTCGATACTTGCAATAATCTCTGATACATCATCTGCGCGCGTCACGATGTCCTGACAAGATATATGTACACTATCCGGGATTATACTGAACGGACGCATGATGACAATATACTGCACCATGCCATATATACTCTGATGTTTGCTGAGATACTATACTCTATTCACTGTCAGATTATACCAACTTACAATCATGAGTGCGGACTGCATAAATGCTGTATGATAGCTTACACGCACACACGCTCAACATGACAGATCATTGAATACTCTGCAGCAACATAGTGTGTGCAAAAAGTCGAGTGTGTGGAGATAATAATACCTGCAGCAACACACACACACATACTTGCAATATACACTGTCATGAGTATATACTGAGTGCATGCAGCAGATGTGCATTTCACCACCTGTACACTATTATACTGAGCATCACTGTGACATGTGCATGCATTATTCATACAGCTGCTTTGTCCCAGGGGAATTCCCAGGAGTAGACTATTATCCTCTATTATCTTGAGGAATCATATCATATATTCAGAATATACTATTTAACATAAACCCAGACAGCAAGAGTTATATCATTTGCTGTCCAAGTCTGAGAGACCAACTCTGTTACCTCTCTTTATTCTCTCCTCTGAGCTCACATATTATTTTCCCCAACTGTTCGCTCAGGCAATGTCACATCCACTCACTAATTTCCCTAATAGTTCGCTACTCTTATTCTCATCGAAATCAGACCCCCCTACTATGGGTGTCTCAGCAGGTACGTCGTGCCTCCTGGCACAACTCTCCCCCCGTTAGGAGTGGACTTTCCCCTGAAACCACGACTAAAGCATAATCACACATACAATAGCGTACAGGGGTCTCGTGATTCCTCTGCTCATCAGCGTAGCAGAAGGGCTTCACCAAGGATCACGCTGCCAACGCTCATCCCGGATTCACCCAACCGCACACAACCGATATCTAAGGCAGGTCTTCAGTCTTCGTCTTCTCCTTCGAAACTCTGCTTGCCGTAGATCGGTTGCACTCGGTCCAAGGGTTACAGTAAGTCGCGGTCTATAAGAAACGGTACCTACAAGAAACCACCCGCTGGATTTCTCGCCAAAAACTAAGAAACCCATAAGAAACCACCCGCAAGCAATTTCAAACCAGAGATGTGAAAACCCCCCTTATTAAGAAATCGAGACGCTAGGTTCACCGAACCCTATACGCATATTACACATATCTTTTCAGAAATTATCGAAATTAAGCAGCACGGAAAAGTATAGCGGTCTTTATCGTGGTTGATATATCACACATTAGCATTATGACTAAGTTAATTTCGCACGGGGAATATTTAAGCATATATATAATGCGACTATGATAATAGCGAGAGTTGGGCATGTTACTGTACATAGTTATAGTATCCAGCTTGGTCGTACAGTACATATACTATTCAGTTTGGTCTTACAGCACATATACTATCCAGCCTGGACTTACAGTACCCATACATCCAGTCTGGTCTTATAGTGCAGTCGAGTGTCTCATCCTAACATCACTTAGCATAACCATCGCATTCAGCAATGTGATAAACCAACCTACTTTGCCTTCTGTAGTGCTACCCAAAAACCATCTGTGGCGTTAGCCATTTCAGCCTCAGGCAGACCATCAACATACCTCACTTCACCGAGGCAGTGGCTCGCTTTACGGTCGTCCACCCCATAGTAGACCTTGAAGTTGACCCCGGACGTCTAAGGCCCCTAATAAGAAATCACGTAGGCTAGGACGAGCCTGAGACACGTTATAGATATAGTAGGTGCATCACTGGCAATCTGGCATTCAATAATAAATCGTTACGGTACGTTTGATCTACAATGCATCATTCATTAATACTTAAATAAGAAACCTCACACGCTAGATCAGATCGGGGAATTGGATGATGCACGATTAAGAAATATTTCGCGCTACAAGAAGATTTTCGTATGTGCACCAATAAGAAATCGGCATCGCTAAGCCCAAAATTTCGGTCCGTCCGTATTAAGCCGCTAGCGCTAGCGAAAATTCGCCGGCTTCTTATAGACCGCGACTTACTGTATGACCGTAACATCGTTTACTTTCCTGTGCCTCCAAAAGTCAAGTGCTGGAACAGATGCCGCAGTAGACCCTCTGGAACTGGATACACTGCGTGTGACTTCTGCATCCCCTTCCGATGACCACTCGGTCCCAGTTGTGCAGTATCAGGGTGAACTCCTGTTGCACGTCGATGCGAACAAGGAGTCGCTGCAGAGCATTGCAGTAAGGGTTCGGGCGGAGGCGAGCTCGCCCATATACACGTAGGTTTCATGTATCGTTTCCCATACATGCAGTAGGTGCAAGTGAGGGGCGCCGGTAAATGGCTCATTACTGGCCTGAAACGCAGGGCGTCAGGGTAACGGCCCATCGGGTTCTCCACAAACCAGTGTTGAGGACGGAGATACTCGATGATGTCTAGGGTGCGTTGTACGCACGCGTCCGCTGTAACGAAATCGGGCGGACCTCCAGTGGTGCGGGCCTGACTGTACTGGGTACAAGGGGGCTTGCCCATACCACGTCGAAGTACCCTGGGGGATACCTCCAATAATCCCAGCTCTCAATGGCCGTCACGTGAGTCGGCCGCCAAAGCGGGTCAGCGTCCAGAGTTACCGATCTCGAGGCTGGGAAGCAGCGGGCAAACTCCTTTTCCACGGAGCCTGTTCCACTGAACAATACCAATATCCGTACTGGCCGAGTATCAAGTGCAGCGAGGGTAGTGACATAGGTGACCTCGCCCTCTCTCGTCATTCCACGTTGTTCCCAAGGAAGGCATTCGTCGGTGGGGTTCTCAAACTCCTCCTCCCAGGGTCTCACCAACAGGTAGGCTAAAGAGGCACCTGACGCCACCGCAGCAGAACTGGGTGTATCGCGGCGTTGCTCTCGACGACGTAATGCAGCGTCACGTACCTGGCCCTCCATGGCCAGACGTTCGGTCTCAAAGTCCTTAAGCTGCTGCAGAGGTGCTCCACGCTCCAGCTTGTCTCGAGTCCTCCACGAATCGTGGGCCTTTGAGTAGCCCGTCCAGCGTACCTTCCATTCCACAATCTCCTTTCCTCGGGAGATGCGAACTCGTCGAGCCAGAATGCGATCCACATGGGCCTCGCGTTGTCCATCAACTATCACCGCCTCTGGGATTGCTGGCTGTCGGCGTGACGCGAACGCATCTGCCCCTCCCACGTATGGCTTCAGTCGATGTTGTGCGAACACATCATGTATACGCCAGCGTGGGGGGAGCTGCAGTCGATAAGCCACCGGAGCACCTCGGTCTGCCTCCGGAAGACCCGCCTGCATGTCACTGTAGAACCGCTCCGTTACCGCCAACGGCCCATGCCAGCGCTTGCTGAGCTTCCTGCAAAGGGACCTGTCCATGAGCTTCTCCGTGAGGTGCTTGGCTTCTACCCAGACGAGGTCCCCCACCGCATACTCCCGCTGCCCATGGCGCTGATCGAAGAGATCTCGCTGCCGCTGCTGTGCCAACTCCAGTCTACCCCGCGCGTCCCGCAGCTGCGACGAAAAACGAAACGCCCATTCATGTGCAGTCCCCACCCCTCCTTTGCGTCGCCCATCGGTAGACTGGGCAGCTTCTAGAAACATGTCAAGCTGTGACATGGGTGACACACCATAGCACAACTCGAAGGGGGTGAAACCGGTTACGTCACTGCGCGAGTCGTTGATAGCAAACTCGACGTTGGTGGCGTACAGGTCCCAGTCCTCCGGACTATCATCGACGAAGGAGCGAAGCATATCCTCCACGACTCGGTTGGTGTGCTCCGCTTGACCATCAGATCGGGGGTTGTAAGGGGTGGTCATTGCCACCTTGACCCCCATCAACCGCATCAGCTCTTTCCAGAACGCGTCTTGGAAGCGTGGGTCCCGGTCGCTGACAATTTTCATAGGCGCGTCATGCTGCCTCCACACGGTGTCGAAGTAGATGCGAGCAATAGTGGCTGCTGAGCTGTCCCCGAAGTTAATGGGGACCACGTGGACCATCTTCGAGAGCTTACAGGTGAAGGCGACGAACGCGTCGTTCCCTTGCTCGGTCAAAGGTAGACCGGTGACAAAGTCCACACCCACGTCCTGCCAGTTTCGCGACGGGATCGAATGCGGGTTAAGCAGTCCATCAGGGTATGACGATCGGGGTTTCACAGCCTGGCAAGTGGGGCAGGACGCCACCCAAGCCCCCACATCATCCGAGGCGTTCTTCCACCAGAATCGACGAAGAACCCTTTCAAGTGTCTTGTCGCGCCCTGTGTGACCCGCTGCCAGGGAGTCGTGGGCAGGGTAGAAGTCTTCCAAAATTGATTGCGGCCCGATATTCAAAATTTCGATGGCCCGATTTCGGCCAGCGCGGTCAGGCCATGAAATATGCACGGCCAGCCTTCGGCCGGCTTGTCCAACGATTTACGGGTCTCGGTTGACCAGACTTGTTTGGCGGCCCGGTTTCGGCCAACATGAAAATTTTGCTTTTTCGGCATATCGCGCGTTTTCCTAAAATTTTCGAATAGGCTGTAAACTGACCGCATGCCTACGTTCGATAGCTTGAAATGACGGTATTGAACCCCTCTACGTGTGACACCAACTTACGGGACGATTGGATAAGTGATGTGTATGTCATGGCCCGATCAGTAAACCCTATCATTCTGGCGACATATGTCGCACGTTTCCCTAAAATTTCCGATTGGAATGTAAACTGGCCGCCTGCCTACGTTCGATAGCTTAAAACGACGGTATTGATCTCCTCTACACGTGCCGCCAAACTACGGGACGATCGGATAAGTGATGCGTATGGTATCACCCGATCAGTAAACCCTATCATTCTAGCGACATATGTCGCACGCAAGGATGGTAATTAGCTTCTTTTTCGTAACTGTTGATTCGATTATCTAATTACGTCTCCCTTGACAATTCTTTCGAAGTGCGTAAGCGATTATTAGTATGATCCATCGAAATTCTACCAATCAATTACAATGCTTGGTCGCAAGTTAAAGATAACAAACTAAAATCATGTAAAATCATAAGAAACAAAAATCTGAAATCATACATCAAAAAATGTTTGAGCTAGTGAACATCTATTCCTTCTTCTGCGGTGCTTTCTTAAGGATTATCCACTTTCCTTTCACGCCATATTCCTCTGTGGAAATATAATAATCCATCATCAGCATAATACACTGCTTTCAACCCTGCTTGGGCACCTGTCAGGCTGGTGTATCTGTATTTCCCAATGTACCACTTGTCATCAGTTGCCAACGCAAAATTGCCGTCATTACTTTGAAAAACTGTTTGATCGGTTGTCTGCAAGTCAGTGGTGGCTTCAGAACTCAAGTCGACCACCATCCTGATCTCATCATGACCCCAACTGGAGTCGGGATGCGTAAGGACACGAACCCTCTGAAAATAAATCCGTGGGAAGCTGATCTCATCACTCCTGTTGGTCTCAATTAAAATACTCGGACCGGTTTCATTCGTTGTGTCAAGAACAAGATCCCAGCACAGGTCCGCTGTATCACACGCGCCTTGATTCTCAACGGTGTTGGGATCTCCCCCCCACGAAAAAGGAGCGCAAAAATCTGATGCCGCGAAAAAATATATAACAAGCGTGAGAAAACGAAAATCGCGCATAGTGAAGTTCCCAGAAGTCCCACTCACGCAATGCGTGTATTAGTCCTCTGTGGAATACGATGGTACGAGATGACCTGTGTGAGCTTATGTGAGCTGTCGTGTCGTCTCGTGCGTGAGGAATGGTCTCTGAGAGTGAATGTGAACAAGCGAGGTGACTCGATGGAAGCCCTGAGAACAATTTAGTGTCTTGGAACTTTTTCGTATTTTCGACGAACGGCCCGATTTCGGCCTAGGCGGCCCGGGGAGGGATAAGGTTCAACCCCAGCACGGAAGGCGCACGGCCAGATTTCGGTCAAATTGGCCGAGGGAAAATCGGGTCTTTTCACCCACTAATGCCAGCGGCCCGCAACCCAGATTGCTATCGGCCCCATTCCGGCCCGGACCGATGCTCTCTACGGCTGGGCCGGCCGCCACGGTAAGACTTCTACCCTGGTCGTGGGCTTCGCGGAACACAATCTCCCGGAGGGGTGAGTCCTCACCCAGGACCAGCTGGTAGTGCCCCGCAGCTACCCGCCACAGCACTTCGCCAACAATGCAGAAGTGCTTCGTGCTGTGATGGGGAGCTGACTGTACTTGCTCCCACAGAGTACGAAGGGGCCCGTCTCGGCTGTACTCGTCCCGCAGGGCCTCAAGGAAATCTCCTCCAGAAACGGTGCCCTGCGCGTCCCGCATCTTTGACGCCTTGCCTGCATCAACAATTGGCGGGGGCACTTGCTGGTGTCGAATCCTCTGCGGTCTTGACCTCGAGGGTGGAGCATACACCACCAGCATCGGCCATGGGAGGTCCTGCAGCACTCCAGCTGTTCCCTTAAACAGTTGGGTGGGATTCCCCTGAGAGTCATGTGTGGGGATGACCTCCTCAATACGCATCCCCGCGCGTCTGAAAAGCTTCCTCCACTGCGGCATGCGCGACTGTAGGTCCGGCAGCAGGAACACTGCAGAGGTGTTCTCGGGGTCTTGCCGCCACTCATGCACGTAGGTGCGGAGTACAGCCTCGATGGTGAGATGGTCGCTGTCATGTGGGGGGCTGCACCACACGTGAAGTCCTCTCCACTGCTCCTTTAGGCAGTTTTCCCAGTATTTGTCCACCAGCTGACCGCGGCCTTTTGGTCCGCGACAGGCATCCACGTCGAACTTCCCGTATTTCGACTGTAGCCGTTCGAACAATGCCTGGTGCAACCGCCCCGTCGATTCCCTCCGCGATTGAGACGCGCTCTTCGCAGGGGGCTTCCTCGTCCTGGGGGCGTCAGTCAGAACCACCGTCGGAGGTGTCGCCGGCTTTGCTGCCTCTTGCTGGGGCGGCGATTTGGTGTTCGACCGCGAGCGAGAGGTCACCGTGCCGCTGGGGCGCTCCATAGGGACCTTGGCTGACACCTGCGGCGGAGTTTGTGCAGGCGCTATGGGTGCTTGGCACCCCGACGTCCCTCCCGCAGGAGGTAACCCAGTTTTTGACCGGGTGCGTGAGGCCACCACGCCACAAGGTTGCTCTGAGGCCTCCGCTGGCATTTCCAATGCCGCCTTTCCTGGTAGCTTGGACCGTCCCATTGCGCGAAGGGACTTGAAAGCCCCCCGAAGAGCCCTTGTACTCTTCTTCAGGGAAGCACGCTGAAACGCCAGCGTCGCCCCTCTCGTGGGGGGCGCTGTGACCTCCGTCAGGTGGTTCGCGCCGGGGGGCTCAGTTTGCACCCCTCCAACATCTGATGTGACCTCCGTCGGGAGATCCGCGCCAGGGTGCTGCATCTGCACCCCTCCAGCGTCTGATGTGACCTCCGTCGGGAGATCCGCGCCAGGGTGCTGCATCTGCACCCCTCCAGCGTCTGATGTGACCTCCGTCGGGAGATCCGCGCCAGGGTGCTGCATCTGCACCCCTCCAGCGTCTGATGTGACCTCCGTCGGGAGATCCGCGCCAGGGTGCTGCATCTGCACCCCTCCAGCGTCTGATGTGACCTCCGTCGGGAGATCCGCGCCAGGGTGCTGCATCTGCACCCCCCCAGCACCCGCTGCAACCTCTATTGGGAGGTCCTCGCAATGGTGCGGGGCTCGAAGCTCCTTGGCACCAAGTTGGGACTCCATAGCCAACTCCGCCAGCTGCAGAGTGTCCACCGCGTCCAACCAGCTGTTCACCTCAGCAAGCTGGGTCAGGGTGCCCAAGGCTGGGCCCTCCTCAAAGAGGTCGGAGGTGTCCAACACAGAGAGGGGGTCTTTCGGGAGGTCCGACTTAGCGTCGAGAATGCCGGCCTCCTTCAAGCCCTCCCGAGGTGTCTTTGCTGAGTAGTCGGGTCGCCGTGACAAGGCGTCTGGAACCAGTAGCAGGGCCCCTTTCACGTACTCCATGCGGGGGACCCCCACCTCCACGAGATCCATGTACCATCGTGCCTGCCGCCGACTCAGCTCCCTCCCCGGCTCCATCAGCCATTCGTTCCAGTGGCCGGTGGTCGCCTTGCAGCTTGAAGGCGGTGAAGATCAGGTAGTGCCGCCAGGTCACCGTGGTGCAGTGGTGAAGTCCGCAGAGCTCCCTCTCGCCCGTGTGGTAGTTC
The DNA here is from genome assembly GCA_001247695.2 of Cymbomonas tetramitiformis. NCBI lineage: Eukaryota > Viridiplantae > Chlorophyta > Pyramimonadophyceae > Pyramimonadales > Pyramimonadaceae > Cymbomonas > Cymbomonas tetramitiformis. The sequence continues at coordinate 2,237 of LGRX02035195.1, read as the reverse complement.
TGCTCAGCCGCGGAGAACTGCCGGCTCTCGTAGGCTATCACCTTAAGTCCTTCACCACAGTCCTGCATCAGGACTCCACCCAGCGCCACCCCACTCGCGTCGGTCTGCACCACGAAGGGGGCTGATCCGTCCGCTGCGGCCTTCACGTTCGGCAGGGCCAGAACGGGGCGTCCACCAGTGCTGCTTTCAGCTCTTCGAAGGCCCACTGCTGCTCAGGGCCCCATCTCCACTCCACCTCGTTCTTGGTGAGCATGGTGAGGGGCTGCGCGATGTCGGAGAAACAGTGAATGAACCGACGATAATAACCGGCTAGGCCCAGGAACTGCCGGACGTGAGTGACATTCTCCAGCGCCGGCCAGTCGCGCACTGCCGCCACCTTGTCGTGCTGCGGCTTGCAGCCCTCGCTGGACAGGGTGTGCCCAAGAAACCTCAAAGACTCCTTCAGCATCTGCGCCTTAGAGGCCTTGAGGTATACTCCTTTCTCGCGACAGGTCTGAAGGAAGGTACGGACGTTGTCGTAGTGTTCTTGGTCTCCACCCTTCGAGAACACCACCACATCGTCGATGAAGATTCGGACGAAAGGTAAGTGTCCTAAGGCTCTCTGCATCCTCCGCTGGTACTGTGACGGGGAATTCTACAATCCCTGTGGCATCACCAGCCACTCGTAGGAGCCCATCTGGGTGGTGAATGCTGTCTTCTCCACGTCTTCCTCAGCCATGGGGACTTGCCAGAATCCATCCACGGCGTCGAAAGAGGAGAAGTGGGTGGCACCCTGCATCTCGTCGAACATCAACTGAATGTCCGGCAGCGGGTACCGATCTCTCACTGTTTGAGAGTTCAGCTGGCGGTAGGCCACCACCAGGCGCAGCGTGTTAGGCTGGCCCGGTTTGGGTACCATGAGACATGGTGCCGCGTAAGGACTGGATGAGGGTCTGATGTAGCCCTTTTCCACCAGCTGCTCGATGCGTTCCCGCAGTTGCCGAAGCTCTTCCACAGACATGCGGTAGAGACGGCGAAATGGAGGTCCTCCCTCCTTGTCTGGCTTAAGGGTGACTCTGGCCTCATCCTCCATCGACCGCCGCAGTTTGGACATCATGGGGAGGGCGGCACGCAGCTCCTCGGAGAACTCCTCGAAGAGTGCCCGGAACTTCTCCTTCCAGCGGGGTGCCACCTTGGCGTCCCTCGTGTCCTGTGGGATGTCTTTGGCGGTGCCCCCAGTATCCGGGGGTTCCAGCTTCACCTGGGTGCTGGCCACAGGCTTCGCATCAGCTGCAGTGTCCACCGAGAGGCATACTGCTTCGGCCTCGACCGCGAGGAGTTCCGCGTCGGGATGATCTCCGGCTGCAGTAGCAGCGAAGGCCGAATCGTGCTCGCTGCCGTCCCTGCGCGCCATCATAAGCCACGCCGGCTGAGCGGAGGCGTCGCCCGTGAGCCTCTGAGTCTCTGCGTACAGGAGGTGTTTACGCAGCTGCACAGCCGTCAGGAAGACCTCATCGATGAGTCCAGCACAGTTGTCTCCGCGTCCACCAGCACTTTTACCCGGGTTGCAGCCGGCGATGGTCACGAGCTCTTTACCCCCCCCCCTTCGTTCTGCGCGCGAAGGACACGGAGCCGTGACCGGCGTAATCCAGCATGATGGGAGAAAGGCTACGCAACCATTTCCCCCCAGCACCACGTCCACTCGGATCCCGAGTGGCAACACCCGCATGGCCATGGCCGACTCATTATAGGTGGAGCCCGCTGCGGTGGGGGCCGTGAACTTCGAGTAGGCCACAGCCCCTGTGGTCTTCACCGACCCGTCCGCTAGTGTGACCTTCATTCGCGGGCCCTGCCGTACGCGTAGGCCACAACGTCGTACACAGTCTTCAGACACGAAGTTGTCCGAGGCACCGGAGTCCACGAGTACCTTGACAAGCTTGCCACGCAGATACGCGTAGAAGACTAACAGCAACGCTCCTTCCTCATCATGAGCCGCAGCGAGCTGAGATGCCCACAGCACACCCCCGTCACGCAGGATGCGCTTGCAACGGCCGACACCCATGCTCGTGTCGTTGTCACCCCCACACGCTTCATCACCATCATCGTCGTCACCATCATCCTCCGTCAGTGGGTGACTGCGCATGCTTTCTTCCTCAGTGTCTTCCTGCAGGGGGTGAGTATTCAGTGCGTGAATCTCCTCTGGGGCCCCAGCTTTGGCCAGCTGGTGGGTCATGCTGTCCTCGACCCCACCAGCGTCC